>CM029018.1:143355280-143504902 GCA_016801055.1 Panax notoginseng
ACACACAAAACACACATTGAGAATTTCAATAAGTTTAAACTGATTGATATTGTTTGATCCTTAATTCCTTAGTTTTGTTTATGTTTCCACAATATTGGACTTAGATCTACGATTTCTGATCCGATCTACATTTTAGTTCGTGATCACTCTCGCATCTAGGTTGAGATCCGAATAACTACGGCTATAATTTTGGCTAAGGTTGAAATCTATCCGAATTTACGTTGTTTAGATCTAATATTGTTTTTAATTTGTATCATTGTATGTGTAATTGTAGTTGCTTGAATTGCACCGTTCTTTGATAATAGTTAGGGGATCTTTTTTCTTGTATTTTGCAATATTCAACTGTTTTGATTTTTACAGGTGTCTAATTTTTAAGCTGGTCGGACGCTTTTAAATTAGTAGCTGTTGGGTGTTAATTGGATCAAGATGGTAATTTGATTGTTACTTTAGTATTTGATGAATTCAAGTGGCAATCTGTTTCAAGTAGTTTTGCAATCTTTATTTTATTCTGAAGTTTGAATGTTTTATTGATGTCTCAGCTTGACATTTAAAAGTTACATTTCAGTTGAACTGGATTGAAATTGCAGAGGAGATTGAGAACCTATTCGTAGGTGATGCTAAGGTAATATGTTGTGGTATCATTACAATGCAATTCTTTTTATCATATGTAAAAGACTAGGTATCTTGTCTCTCCAAACTAAGGAGAGAAGGTTAAATAAAAACCAAACTTAAGATACTCTCCAAACTAAGGAAGAAGACTAAATAAAAGCCAAGCTTCTATAACATTTTGATTTTTTCTGTCTCCTGGGTTCTGCCTGCTCTGGTGTTTTTTTAGTTCAAAATAAAATAATAGTATCATAAAGCATGTTTTATCTAAAAATAAGTAAATATCAATAGTAATAAAAAAAATATTTTGATTACTTCTGGTTGAGTACATCTGGTGTAAGATGCCACATCAACTAAATAATTGGAAAAAAAATTCACCTCAAAAAGAGTATACATATGATCAGTCAGGACACATTTTACTATGGAAATCATATTTTTTTTGTCTGGAGATAAACTAGCTTCTGCCGTTCATATATGCAGATTCGTTTCAAGTATGTTCAAGTAATATATCTCACCCAAACAACATTTCAAATTTTAGAAGGCATGAATTAAACATAATTTACAATTATCAAATCAATTTCTAATTTGTACCTGAATTTCAAGTCAAAGTTGGTGAGCCATGATTGGCCAGTAGTTCTGTACTCGGATAAATTTTTACTCTAAAAATTCTCCCTTTGTAAATGAAGGTGTGGAGGAGACCATCCGTAGGGCATGTAGATCCAGTAGGTGGTGACTTTCCGCTTGTCACCAGAGAAGGGCATAATGTTCTTGATGTCATATTTACGTCTTCTATTGTAAACCTTGGTATAGTTTTTACTTCAATGTCACTTTATTTTATTTTGTGTAGGTTGCTCTTGCAGCTTCTATTTTAGTAAATCTGGGAAAGGTTAGTTACCTACGTTTTATTTTATTTTTTTTCTTGACAAATATAACTTATATCTTATATTTTTTAAGCATCTAGTTTTTTCATGTGAAAATGTTTCACATGTATTGATCTATTGTAATCTACAAGTGAGAAAACAGTCAAAATTAAAAGAAGAACTCTTCCATGGGTTCATGGATTTTATGGGTGGCCTTTGTGTTGATCTGCAAGATGTAACTGTAGTAACACAACATTTTTAGTGATTGCTGAGTGATATTTTAAGAATTACCTCCAGGTGTATTATCGCTCATCATATGACCGCTTAAGGTTTTGATGAACTAGCTTTCGCTTTTGGGAAAGAAGGCACCTTACAGGAAATAACGATGTGGAAAACAGGACAGGGATTCTCTACTTAGAAATGCCAGAGTCATATAACACTATCCGTGCAATTTTCCTTCTGGCCAAATTATTTTGTT
This sequence comes from Panax notoginseng, assembly GCA_016801055.1. NCBI lineage: Eukaryota > Viridiplantae > Streptophyta > Magnoliopsida > Apiales > Araliaceae > Panax > Panax notoginseng. Next base: position 143,357,225 of record CM029018.1, read on the forward strand.
GTGTAGTTCTTGATGGTGACATGGTTCAATTCTCGATAGTCAATACAAAGTCGCATACTCCAGTCTTTCTTCTTTACGAATAAAACAGGAGCACCCCAAGGAGACGTACTAGGACGAATGAAACCGATGTCTAACAATTCCTGTAATTGGACTTTTAACTCCTGAAGTTCAATAGGAGCCATTCGATATGGGGTTTTAGAAATGGACTTTGTACCGGGTTCAAGGTCAATAAAGAATTCAACTTCACGTTTTGGGGGTAGACCAGGAAGTTCTTCAGGAAATACGTCAGGAAATTCACTAACAACAGAATATTATTCAAATCTGACGTGTTTTTGTTCAAGTCCATAACATGGGCTAAGAAAGCTTGACATCCGTTTTTCAATAAACGAATGACTTTATGGCTTGATATGACAGCGATTAATTTTAATGGTTTGGTTGCTTGAATTCACATAATAGGTTGGTTAAAAATATGAAAACTAACAACCTTACGAAAACAATCAATTTTGGCATGATGAGTAGTTAACCAATCAATTCCTAAAATCACATAAAAAATAAGTATCTTTAAAGAGATAAGGTCAACAGGTAATGTGATTGTGCCAACTTGGATTAAGCAAGATTTATAAACTGTAGATGCAATGAAAGTTTCTCCTAACGGAGTCTCCACAGATAGGTCAAAGTCTAATTTTTCAGGAGTCAAGTTTAAATGTTGAGCACAAGCAGGAGAGATAAAAGAATGGGTAGAACCGGTATCTAGTAAAGTATAAACTTCGCAAGAATTCAAGATTAGCTTACCCATGATCACCTCGTTCGGGTTTCTCACGTTTTGGCCAGTCACGACAAACGCTCTTCCAGGAACCGCTGATTTCGACTTATCCGGGATAACTTTTGGAGTCACCATCCCCGCTGAACTTGGTTTTGCTATAGAACACTCTCGAGCTATATGACCCTCATTTCCATAGTTATAACATACCTTGGATTGTTGTGGGCAGTTTGGGCTGATATGTCCTTCTTTCTCGCATTTGTAACAAACGACCGGTGCTCGTTCTCCTCCCCTAGAAATAGTTAATGTTTGTGCTGACATTTTCACATTATCATTGTTGTACCTTCTCTTCTTAAAATCTCCTCCCGACTCGTTCCTTCTATTATCACGGCCATGATTTTCACCAGAGTGGTTATCGCTTTTGTCTGAATATTTTCCTCCCTGCTGGTTTTCATTGGTCCGATGACCGCTGCCACCGGTATTACCTTGGTTGTGTTCCCTCGGTTAAATATACTCATTATCTCGCTCTAATAATTGAGCCATGTTTACAACATCTGAATATAAAGAAAATTTATGAGTGATAAGATATTGCCGAATCTCGGGTTTTAAGCCTCTCAGAAACATCCTTGTCATTCGTTCCTCATTCTCGACCAAATGAGGTGCAAACCTGGATAACTCTGTAAACTTCGCCTCGTACTGGGACACCGTCATGTTATTTTGTTCCAGTCTAATAAACTCTACCTCCTTCATATGACGAATACTTTCAGGAAAGTACTTGTCATTAAACAGTTTATAAAATGTTTCCCAGGACATGTTGAGTGCGTCAGGCTGGGTACGCTTCACAAACTCCCACCAGTAGTCTGCCTCACCGCGGAACATAAAGGTGGCGAATGGAACCTTCTGTTCCTCCGTGCATCCCAAGACATTGAATATCTTGAGAATTTTCTTGACCCACGTTTTCGCCTTGATCGGATCCGGCTTTCCCTGAAAGTCTGGTGGTCCCAACTCTTTGAACTGCTTGGCCGTGACAAACCGCGCGTTATCATTTCCACCTGTATTCTGCACACGAGTCTCCCTCGTCTGATTTTGCATGAACTGCAAAAAGCTCCTAAACATTCCATCATTCATCGTTTGCTCGGTAACGTTGTTTACAGGATGAATATTGCCTTTCTGTTGCACGTTCTCCCGATTTGTGACTAATGGTTGTTCCACAGTCTCATATACTCCATTGTTAACGTTCTCGGCTGCCATTCTCAAATACTGTCATAAAACAAGGGTTAATTAAACAAATTAACATATCACATAATATCCCTATATTATGACCAGCCAATAAATAAGCTTAGGTAGGACACATTAACGAAGGATTTACTCGTCTCTCCCCTTCTAATTCTATTCCTCGATCTCCGTCAGAGACCATATCCCTAAGCTCTGATACCAACTGTGACGCCCCCAAAATAGGTATACATTACCCATTCTGAGTCGCCAAATACATGGTACAGAAACAAATACAACTTTATTAAAACACTTGTCGCGCAAAATACGACAACACAATACTGTGAGTTTAAATACAAATATTATCTTCTAGACAATATCCACACTCAAATAAGTCCCCATTACAATTATTGAAATACTATTTAATAAAATAGTGAGGACTGCTAACACCACTGACTAGAAACATCACTCCATACCCCGACTAGTTCCCGCTATATTCTCGCCTCTTGAGAAAATGGAACAAAAAGGAAAAGGGTGTGCTCAACTATTCCAGTAAAGAATATTATGACTAAGATAATATACAACAACTTATCATTAGTCTTCAACAGGGAAAAATCTGATAAAATATAATAGACAACAAGTTTTAGATCAACAACTGCAGCGAAAATAACAAACCATTAAAAGAGTCGAGTAGAGAATGAGTTCTACTATCTTCTAAGATTTAAAAGTCCATCATCAATAATTTATCCCTGTAACAACAATCAATAATCATCTTTAATCAAATATTCATCTTTGCACTACAGGCCAAAGATATTCCTTTGTATCACCAGTCGGTCATGTTCATCTCAACACATGTTCATCTTTGCACTACGGTCCAAATATATTCATCAGTTAATCATTCATCTTTGCACTACAGGCCAAAGATATTCAGTAATATCATCATTTAGGACTGAGGATGATGAAAAATATTTTAAAGGAAACGAATCCAGTGAGATAGAAGGACAAATATTAGGGATTCGTATTACAGTTTATCCAAGTGCAATAATATTCCATAACAACCAGTTTTGAAGTAAAATTTAAAAATAAAGATCAAAACATGGATACAATCAAGGATAGTAACCATAATAGACATCTTGGACAAAAAAGAAAATTTTCATTTTTCGATGAATAGTGTCGTATTCATGAATAGTGCCGTATACGTGAATAGTGTCGTATAGGTGAATAGTAACCCCGACACAAAAAGTTTCAAATTTGATAAAAAGTTCAAATCAATATTTCGGCATAATGATATTAAAGAAAATAATATCATTTAAGAAAAAAATAACATCTCTTACCTCAAGATAACATTACTTCTGTTCGGAATATCGGTATAAGGCTGAAGGAAACTTGCACTGATAAATAAAAACTCACAAAGTATCTAAATACTCACAAAATACGCTCGATAATATAGAGAGAGAAAGAGAGAAAACTTATGAATTTTGGTGTGATTTCAATTCTAACTTAGCTCTCTATTTATAGGAAAATATTAGCACGCCGAAGCAGACTTGACCTGCAACCTGATGGCTTTACCAGCTATTATTCTCACCCACCACATTTGAATAAAAATTCCAGGACATTTCTCACCAACCAAAAGTGGGACCCACTCAATTCTAGAATTTTTCACCAAAATCATTTATAAACCTAATTTCTAAATCATTCACCTCTTAAAATTCATAACAAATTATACGTTCATTTTTAACGGTTCAAAATTTGTGGACATATACTCAACTTATATATATATATAGCATATCCAAAAATCACAACGATCCAACGGTCAGATTAAAAATTATAACTCACGCAATATATCTCAAGAACAGTGATTTAATTTTTAATACCTCCATTCCGACAAAAACACCTCAACATTAATTCCTTCACATAAAATAAATATATCCATCAATTATATCCACATAAAATAAATATTTTCTTATCATATAAATCAATAATTAATTATTCACAAATAATATTACAGAATCACAATTATGACAATCAGACCGTTCCGAGGAAAGAGGGAGCTTTCCAATAAGGATTTCTCCTTACTGGTGCACAATTAGATGACCAAACCTCTCATTAGACAGAACTTTCTAGACATTGCCAATAATACTATCTAATAATATTATTCAAATAATATGAATTATTGATCTGTTAATGGAAAATACTGTGCAACAATAATTATTGAAACAACAATAATATAAAATATCAACGCAGTAATTATTGAATCAATAAAATAAAATATTGAACAGTAACTACTGTAACAATTATTGAGTAGTGCCTTCTTACGTAAGAATCAATAATTGGTGCAATACCGTGTGCTACTGTATTTTAACCACCGAGTATTCCAACAGTATTAACGGTAACAACTACGTCGTTATTTATAAACAACTTATACTTGTCGTTTTCTTCATCCAATTACTTTCCATTATGGGGCCCACACAAGGATGCGCCGTCGTACGAATATTCCCCGACAGAAAGAATATTTCACGACCAAACGAATATTCCCCGACAACAAATGAATATTTTATAACCACTTGCTTATTTTGCAAAATTTGCATATTTCACCCATAACTAAAGCATTATATCAAATTAACACCTTATTATTCACACTAATATTTAGAGAAAATTTGATTTTATTCATTAATAACTTGGGGTCTTACATTTTCTGTCTAAAGAATTGGGAAAAAAAGAAGATAAAATTACAATAAAAATTATTTGCTAAAATTACAATAAAAATTATTTGATAAAATTAAACATTATTTGCATGTAAAAGTACAAATTTATTTTATAATTTTTATAATTTCCTCAATTATATTTGTTATTAATTATATATAAAAAAATTTCTATTAATTACAAAAATAACTAAATAACTCTTTTTATTTTTTTATTTCTACCATGTATTTTTGCTAAATTTTTTGATTTTATTATAATTTTATTTCATTTCCCCCTAAATATATTTCACATTCTCCTTAATTTTAATTAGCATATTTTTGGATTTTGTATTTTATAAATGGCTTAATTATAAATAAATTTTTATTTGAAATTAATTACAAAAATAATTAAATATATTTTTTATTTATTTTCTTATTTTTTTGGCAAACTTTTTAAATTTATATTATACTTTAAAATATTTTTTTCATTTTCTTCATAAAAATTTTCCTCCAATTCCACATAATCACTGCCACGTCATACAAGGATGCCATATCAGCTTTTTAACGGACAACTCAGCTGCTTAGTTGTCTTTTTCCGTTAAAGTCAAAGCATTTAACGATTTTTTTAACTTTGTGTCAGAAAAGTCAAGTAAAGTGAGTTGATTGTAAGAAAAAAAAGTTTAGTGACCCATTTGTAAGTTGACGTAAAGTACAGTGACTTAGAAAGCATTTAAGCCATTATTACTGTTATTGTTATTGTTATTGTTATTGTTATTGTTATTGTTATTGTTATTGTTATTGTTATTGTTAATGTTATTGTTAATGTTATTGTTAATGTTAATGTTAATGTTAATGTTAATGTTAATGTTAATGTTAATGTTACTGTTACTGTTACTGTTACTGTTACTGTTACTGTTACTGTTACTGTTACTGTTACTGTTACTGTTACTGTTATTGTTATTGTTATTTTAATTTAAGGCAGCATTTTAATTGTCGTTGCAAAAAGTTGTATACAATATGCAACGAAAATAAAAATTATTGCCAATGAATGTGGTCCATATTAGGCAACGAAATATAGCAACAAAAAAACTTTCGTTGCCCAGGATGAGGAAAAATCAAGTGGTTAGAAATTTTGTAATGAATTTCTAACGAATTTTGTTTCCAAATTTTGCATCTACTTATGAATTTCGTTACAAAAAGTGAAAGTCTGACACAATCTGCAACGAAGGACAAGTTTCATTGCTAAACATACACTTTTAGCAACAACTTATAAAGTCGTTACCTGAAAATGCGTTGCTAAAGCCCCATTTGTAGCAACAAAAATTTTTTTGTTGCCCACGATGACGGAAAATTAAGTGGTCGAAAATTTTGCAACGAATTTCTAACGAAATTTTTTCCCGCCAATGAATTAGTAACGAATTTTTGCAACGACTTATGAATTTCGTTGCAAAAAGTGAAAGCCTGATAGAATCTGCAATGAAGAACAAATTTCGTTGCTAAACATATACTTTTAACAACGACTTATAAAGTCGTTGCCCGAAAAATCGTTGCTAAAGGCCAATTTTTTTGTAGTGATAATATATATAGTAACAATAAAAGTCTCCTAGAGTTGAAATCTTACGTGCCATCATCTGAAGCTAGAATCACTTTTAAATTACTATATGGCAATTCACTTTTTTTAATCACTATATATACATAATATATGAACAAAGAATTACCTTGGTTAATTGCTCTGTTCCCTTTTTCTTTTCCTCCGATTCTTCCACCGCCGCTCAGTTTTTATTCTCTCTCTTTTTTTCTTCCCGATTCATATAATGAAAGTGAAATTAGGTTTAGTTATTTATTCACTTAAAAACCGATTTTATTAATTAATATATTTATTAACTCTCCAAATTTTAATAGGATTTTAAAATTACACAAATAGAAATTAGACCCACTTAGTTTAAAGCCTAATTTTACCAATTTAAATTTGCCCATCACTTATTAATATTTATTAGCCCACATAAATTAAATAACTAGTTTGACCCAAATAAATGACAAAGTCCAATTAATATGTTTTAAAACAAAATAAGTTTTTATTATTTAATTTTTTTTTCAGGTATTACATCACCTACCCCTTAAAAAGGATTCCGTCCCCGAAATCAAAAGAATGGAACGCACCTAATTTTCAAAGAGATGTGGATACTCCGCTCGAATAGACTCTTCCATCTTCCATGTAGCTTCCCGCTTCAAATAATTTTTCCACAAAACCTTGACAAACGGAATTGTCTTCCTCCTTATAATCTGCTCTTGACGATCCAGAATTGCCTCGGCTTGCTCCTCACAAGTAAGATCCTCCCGAATCTTATCGAATGGATACTGCACCACGTACAACGAATGATAATGATAACTCCTCAGCACCGACACATGGAACACATTGTGCACATGCGCTAGCTGTGGAGGCAAAGCTAACCGATATGCAACTTCACCAACCCTCTCCAAAATTTCAAATGGGCCAATATAACGCGGACTAAGCTTCCCTTTCAACCCAAATCGCCGAATACCCTTCCAAGGAGAAACTTTTAGAAACACATGCTCACCAGGTTCAAACTCTAAAGTCCTCCTATGCTTATCAACATAACACTTCTGTTGTGATCGAGCAGACTTCAATTTTTCCTTAGCCACTGCTACCTTCTCCGTAGTGATTTGAACTAACTCAGGCCCTTCTATGGCCTTTTCACCAATCTCATCCCAACAAGTTGGTGCCCGACACTTCCTACCATACAATGCCTCAAAAGGAGCCATTCCAATACTTGCATGCCAGCTGTTGTTATAAGCAAACTCAACTAGGCTCAAATAATCATCCCAATTACCCGACCATTCAAGTGCACAAGACCTCAACATATCTTCCAACTTCTGAATAGTCCGTTCGTATTGCCCATCAGTTTGCCGATGAAAAGAAGTACTAAAGTTGAGCCGATTGCCCCAAGATCGTTGGAACCCTTTCCAAAATCGTGAAGTGAACCGTGGGCCCCGATCTGAAACAATAGACACCGAAATACCATAAAGTCTAATAATCTTCTGCTGAAAGATATGTGCCAATCTATCCACCGAGTATCCCTCATGGATAGCCAAAAAGTGTGCCGATTTGGTTAGCCAGTCCACCACTACCCAAATGGCATCATTCTTCTTGAAAGTCTTTGGCAAACCAGTCACAAAATCCATCGTGATATCCTCCCACTTCCACACTGGAATGTCTAACTATTGCAACAAACCACTAGCTCGTTGATGTTCTATCTTCACTTGCTGACAAGTGAGGCATTTCCCAACATATTCAGCTACGTCTCGTTTCATCCCATTCCACCAAAAATTATTCTTCAAATCCCTATACATCTTCGTAGAACCTAGATGAATAGAAAATGGCGAACAATGAGCCTCAGCCAACACAGCCTCTCGAATGATTGGATCTGACGGTACACATAATCGTTCACCCAACCAAATCATACTATGGTCATCAATACGAAACTCGGGCTGCTTGCCCTCCTCTAGATTCTGCGTCATACTTCACAACTCCCCATCTTCCTTTTGAGCTTCTTTGACTCACGAGATAAGAGAGGGCTCCACTCTCATACTTGCCAAATTCCCATATGAGCCTTACACATATAACTCCAACTCTAGCCTCTTCATAGCTAAAATAAGTTGAGGTTCTGTAATGAGGACTGCTACACTCTCTGAACTCTTTCGGCTAAGAGCATCTGCAACCACATTTGCCTTCCCCGGGTGATACCTATAATGAATCCGCCATTTGAATTTCTCTGCATGTTTTGCTGCGGTGCTTGCTGAGCTTCCCGCAAATCCTGCCAGCCTGGTGAACCTCGTCATGAAATCCATGATGGACTCATCATCTTTCTGTCAAATGGATAGATAGTCTCTAGCATAGGCCTCTTTATTAGTAGCTGGAAAGTACTGCTGATAAAAGACCTCACAAAACTCTGCCTAATTAAGTGTCTCAGCATAGTTTTCACCTTTTGTTACTTTCGCCTCCTTCCACCACCTCTGCGCATCCCCTTCCAGCTTATAAGCAGCAAGAAACACTCTCTGATTATCTGAGCACCCCAATACATCAAAAATCTTCTCTAGGTGGGCAATCCAATTCTCTGCATCAATTGGAGTCAGAGCTGAACTGAATGACTGTGGTTTCTGCTTCTGGAACCTCTCTAACCATACATACATCGCAACCCCCTGCTGATCATGACTATCCGCATTCCCTTCATCAATATTTGCACGCTGACCATTATTTCCCGAATTCTCTTGCTCAGGAATGTCTGGTGGCGGCTGTTGCATTTCCTGTTCAACCTGTGCCACCAACTGAGGAAAAGCCTGATTCACCGCCTGATTTATCAAGGTAGCCAATTGAGCATTTATCTGATCATTAGGTTGCTCATTGGGCTGACTCTAACATCTTCCCCTATTGTTACCTCGCCTCCCAGCAACTCTGGCGGATCTACGAGCCATCTAAGAAAGAAGTCAACGAATAGATAACAAACGAATTAGAAACAAATTCGAATATAGCTGGACATAAAATCAAACGGAACAGAAACCTAACCCAGAAGTCTACCCATAACTCACAGGTCAAACCTAAATAGGTTTTCTACAAGAAAGAACCTAAGCTCTGATACCATATGAAACAACCCGGGTCAAATCTCGAGTCCGGAATAAATCTTGGGTCAAATCCCAAGTCTGAATCGAATCAAATCCATCAAAATAAGGCCTCAAACCACTGACCCAATAGTATCTTCTTGGGTCATCTTAGCCCACCGCAAGCTCCCAAAAGGTCATGACTTGAAGGTACTATTGGTAGTAACTTATTTCCTTATATGCAGACAAATTTTTTTCCTATCTTTCGATGTGGGACTGGAGTGTTACAAACTCCCCACATAAATTTCTGACGTCCCCGTCAGAACCGATCACACACACTGCCCAAAGATCTTTGCGTCTCTAGCCATTGTGGGATAATATCGACTGGCTTCGTGTTCCCACCTCCGGACCTCCATCTCTCCATTGTGGGATAATACCACTGGCCTTCGTGTCCCCACCTCTGGCAACCTGATCGGATGACTCGACCCTAGCTTTCGAGAGTCGGCTTTGATACCATATGAAACAACCCGAGTCAAATCCCGAGTCCGGAACAAATCTCGGGTCAAATCCCAAGTCTGAATCGAATCAAATCCATCAAAATAAGGCATCAAACCACTGACCCAATAGTAAATAGAAAGGGGGTGTTACACAAAACATAACAAAACTGACGAATTTAATAGCAGGGCTCAAAGTCACATAAGAATAGTCTTAATATCTAATTAATACCACAAGTCAACCATAATAAATATCAAACTGCCTCAAACCACAATCTAAAATAGTTATTACAATTCCGAACAAACTAATGTATCACAACCTAATCATAATATTTCTAAACCGTTGGAATGAAGGGAACTCTCATCACACTTGCCCTTGATCCCCCTGATTACCTGCCGGAAGAAAAAACACAGCATGAGCCAAATGCCCAGTACAAAAATAGAATAAAAGAATAATGAAACAAAATAACTAACACAATTAAATGAACTGAACTATAACGAACAAAACTAACACAACGAAATGATAGGCTGAATCAAATGGTTGGGTGTTATTTCATACCGAGCTCAGAACAAAATAGAAATATACCTTGCCACACATGCAAGTCAAATAATGCCACACAGACAAATCAAAATAATGCCACACAGGCATAACATACATTGGACCGGCCGGAACCAGATGCATGCAAATTGAAAGGCGTGTTTGTCACAAACATCACCAACCCGCAGAACATAATAGAACAGAAAAATAGGGTCGACCCATAAACCTCCCACAACAAAACACCAAATGGCCAACTCCCACTAAAGCACAAAACGGAGACGCCGTGGACTGATCACACCGCCACGGAAGGTGTCATGCCTTGGTGCCAAGAGGACATGCCTGTGGTACCCCCACAGGTGGTTATAACTCAGGTATACCCTACGATATTCTAACAAAATATCATGTCCCAACACATGCGACATAATATTAACACAAAGGGTTCTAATATGTACATGTTAAACTGAAACTAATTATCAACACAAAGTCTCCAAAAATATTAACATGTACTTTCTACAAAGATCAAAATAAAATACTAACCATGATACACTAGATCAAGAGTACAACATGAGTTCTAAGTATCAATACCAAGACGAAACTTTCACATGAATTTGAGAAAGAATATTTATGGGAAACAATAGCAAATTTCGAAACAAGAAACAAAACGAACAAATTAAATTTAATAAGAGTATCGCTGAAGGAGTATGAAATCCGTACAGGATTAAGCAATGTAATACCCAAATTTTATACTCCAAATTTGACTTGTTTAGACTCTCTCTGTTCAATCTAAATAATTTAATAAGATTTTATTACAATCCAATCATTAATAACATAATACAATTAAATTTATTATTAAGAATTTTTATAATTATGTCGACAAAATTAATTAATTCAAATTAATATACATAACTTCAATTGATTTATTAATTCCGTTATAAGTTTCATGACCAAAAATTATTAACATAATATATATATATATATATATATATATATATATATATATATATATATATATATATATATATATATATCCCTATATAATAATAATATATATAGTAACAATAAAAGTCTGCCAAAGTTGAAATCTTACATGCCATCATTTGAAGCTAGAATCACTTTTAAATTACTATATGGCAAATCACATTTTTAATCACTATATATACATAATATATGAACAAAGAATTACCTTGGTTAATTGCTCTGTTCCCTTTTTCTTTTCCTCCGATTCTTCCACCGCCGCTCAGTTTTATTCTCTCTCTTTTTTCTTCCCGATTCATATAATGAAAGTGAAATTAGATTTAGTTATTTATTCACTTAAAAACAGATTTTATTAATTAATATATTTATTAACTCTCCAAATTTTAATAGGATTTTAAAATTACACAAATATAAATTAGACCCACTTAGTTTAAAGCCTAATTTTACCAATTTAATTTGCCCATCACTTATTAATATTTATTTGCCCACATAAATTATAAGCTACTTGGACAAGTCCTATATGAACATATTTATATTTTTGCAAAAAAGGAAATAAATCTTTTAAAACCTTTGGTAAGGTTTTAATCCTGCTCTCCTTTGGTATCAGAGCCTGTTTAGTTTATTGACATATTAATGAATATATTACTTATAAATTATGCATATATGATCACTTTGAAAAATGACTGATTTTTTTACTTCATCTATGACTACAGTAGCTAATGCCTCAGCTTCTACCTTGGAAGCAACTGAACTTATTACCTACCAGGATGTAAAGGAAGCCCTAGACAAATGGACCATTCCTAAAGTTAAACCAGAAACAATTTATAAAATTGGAACCTTTGATTTTATCAGTAAAAGAATAATTAAAACCTTTGAAAATGTTGTTCCTTTACAGAATAATGATGAAATTTTATATTTATTGCATGTTGAAGATTTATTTCCTTTTTTGCAAAAATATAAATATGTTCATATAGGACTTGTCCAAGTAGCTTTTAAACATTTAACTTTACTTGGCCAAAATACTAGTATTCAGTGCACCCTTAGAGATGGTAGGTGTCTTAACTGGAAAGCCTCTCTTATGGGAGCTATTGAAACCAGCCTTACTCATGGACCAGTATATTTCGATATCTATCCGAATTTAAGTGTTGCCTTAACTGATAATAATTTGTCAAAAGTTTTAAAAATGAGAATTATATCTCATGGCTATGAGTATCTACCAGGATCTCCTCCTTTTGCCATATTATTCTGCATTCATGTTAAAGTTTTAACTACTTTAAACCCTTATATCCGAAAACAAAGCCATCAAGGACATACTGTCCTTATAGACTCTAATCTTTTTAGTAGTCAAGTGGCTATTCCCAGAATGATCCCTTGGGAAGAAATTACTTTCCCAAAACAGTGGCAGATTACTAACGCTGTTCCTACCAGGCCTATAATTAGACAATCCATTGAGGATGTTGTCCAAACCTTTAATGGAAATATTTATTTAAAATTTCAGAGACCTTTTACCAGAAGTCGGTCTATTAATCATGTTTCCTATAACATAGATTTTCCTAAATCATCCAGACAATCTGTGTCTGATCCCTTAGAATCTGTTTATCAAGAATCTAAAAATCCCAGTAATGAGTCTGTTAAAAATGAAGACTTAATAAGGGGAATTCATATTTCTGAAAATCAAATACCTCACGGTATTTATGAAACAAATAACCCCTCAGAACAGAAGACCTTATAGTCCAACTGCTAGTGATATGAATTTTAAATGTTAATGGATTTTTCTCCTAATAGTAAAATTCATCAATGTTTAAACCAGGAGTTCATGCAGGATAAATACCAAAATTTTAGAAATTGGTATTTTAAAAATCATGATAATAAAAAATTAGCAGATATTAAATCTGACTATTATACTTATTTGAATAAGAACCACTGTATTTTATCATTTACAAAATGGTATTATGATTTTGTTTCAAAGTCAAAATTTTACACTGAAAGTCAAGTGAATGTGTTAACTGGAATTCAAAAGGACTGGATTACCGCAAGTGGTAATATTATCCAATCCATTTATCCCCCTCCTAAGTCCCTTGAACTTAGTTCTGGAAATGAAAGTTTAAAACCCTTAATTATCAATCCGTATGTTGATATATCTGAAGCACCCCACCAACAAGAAGAAGTTAAAATAAAAGATATTCTTCCCTTATCCAAACAGAATAATTATACTAGTTTATTCCTTCAAACTATAGGAAAACAGTTAACCAGAATTGAAGAACAAATAAATAACATTAATAATCATTGTCAAGTTGTTCCTCAAAAGCTTGATCTTCAACCTGTAACCATAAAACCACCATTAGAAGTTAGTAATTTTAAAATGAAATCTTCTAAATCTGATGATGAGTTTATTGATAATCTTTTAAATAAAATGAAAGATTTAAAGCTTACAACTACAACTGCATCCTCGTCCCAAATTAATATGATGTCTGGACAACCCTCTTCTCATACCAGTAATAATGATACTGATAGTGATACAGATAACTCTGATGTCATTTCTCCTATTCATATTTTGGAAATTCAGAATAATTTTCAAGATATACAGAGTATTAATAAAACCACTTACAGTAAGAAACCTATAAATCGTATGGCTTTATCTGGACCTAGTAGGTATTACTACCCTAGACCTACTCCCCAGGATATTTTGTATGAAGAAGACTTTCTTTATTCTCAAAAATCTTACCATGGTAAAACCATTTATGAATGGAACATTGATGGTAAGTCAGAATATCATATTTTTGAAACCGTCCATCATATTCTGATGTATGCAACTGTCTGTAAACAGAATGACAATACAGACCATCAGATCTGTCGTTTCTTAGTAAATGGATTTACCGATATTCTTAAAGGATGGTGGGATAATGCACTTATTGACAAACAAAGAACTGAAATTCTCCAATCCTATAAGAATGAGATCGACCCTATCACTAAAACTGAAATAAAAAGAGAAGATGCTTGCTACACCTTAGTACATGTTATCGTTCATCATTTTGTTGGACCAGGCCAAATGAATGCTGATAGAGGAAGAGAACTCCTACAGAATCTTCGTTACCCCTCCTTAACTCATTTTAGATGGTATAAGGATGTCTTTCTAATGAAAGTCATGCAAAGGACGGATGCCAACAGTGAACATTGGAAAGCCAAGTTTATTGATGGTCTTCCTACTTTCTTTGCTGAAAATGTCCGTAAAAAACTTAGAGATAAGCATGACCGCATGAGTATCCCTTATGACCAGTATTTTTACGGCCATCTTATTTCAGTAATTATTGAAGAGGGATTATCATTATATAATGATATGAAACTTCAACAACTAATGAAAAAGCAGAATCTCACTAAAAGACATGAGATAGGAGAATTTTGCGATCAATTCTCTTATGACACAAAATTACAGTATCCCCAAAAACCTAAAAAATAGCAAAGCTCTAAGCCTTCTAGAGCTTACCGAAAACGTTCTTCTAAGAAATCTTCTAAAAACAAAACCCCTAAAAAATCTATTAAGAAGAGAAAGAGCAGTAGTAAGAAAGATAAATCTAAAATACAATGCTATAAATGTTGTAAAACAGGACACTTTGCTAATAAATATAAATCCAAATTAAAGCAAAAACTTAATGAAATGTCCCTTGATGAGGATATTCAACAGCAAATTCTTAATTGTTTATCAAACAGTAGTTCTGAGTCTAGTTCAGATGATGATTTAGCTGAAATCTATTCTGAAACTGACAATAATTCTGAGAATGAACAATGTCAAACCTGTACAATTAATATTTGTAATACAACTACTGAAGCTGACTATTGGAAAGCTATCGTCGAGATGAATGGTTTAGATATTGGAGGACCCAGTATCAATGTCTTAACCGACACCCAGAAATCTCTCCTCGACTGAGCTGAACAAATTAAAGATCCCAAAATTAAATTAAAATTTTTAGAAATCTGTTATAAAAATCAAAAAATAGAAGAGATTCTTCCTATTAATTAGTATAGTATGCGTGAAGTTATGAAGCGTCTGTAAGATGTTTCTGCTATTGAGAAACCTACAACTATTCAGGATCTTAAAGCTGAAATAAATATTTTAAAATCTGAAATAAAATAGTTACAGAATACTAACGTTATTATTTTTCAAGATTTAATTAATATAAAAAAGCAGTTAACCAGTAAACAGGATAATCTTGAAGAATCCTCCAATATTAAATCTTCTGATAAACCAGAGTCTTCTGAACATTATTTAATGCTCATGAATCAAGTAGTCTTTCAAAAATGGTATATCAGAATTACTTTTGTCATTAAACCGGATTTTATTATTAAAGATATCATTGCCTTAGTTGATAGTGGTGCTGATATGAACTGTATTCAGGAAGGTTTAATTCCTACCAAATACTTCCAGAAAACCACTCAATCTTTAACTAGTGCCAATGGTAATACTATGAATATTAAATATAAAATTCCTGAAGTTTTAATCTGTAATCAAGGTTTATGTTTACCTACTACTTCTTTTGTCCTTATCCGTAATATGATTCAAAGTATCATCTTAGGCACTCCTTTTCTGTGTCTTTTAATGCCTATTTCAAAAATTGATACTTTAGGTATTCATACTACTCTAAACAACAGACATATTGTTTTTGAATTTATAACAGAACCTTATACTAAAGAATTAAATCAAGTTAAACACATGATTTATTCGAAGAAAAAACAGATAAATTTTATCCAAAAAGAAATAAAATTTCTTACTACAGAACAGAAAATTTTACAGCCTTCTTTACAGGAAAAAATAAAAGTAATTCACAAGACTCTTCAAGTTGAAATCTGTAGTGATGTTTCGAATGCTTTCTGGAATAGGAAGAAACATATTATTTCCCTTCCTTATATCCCTAATTTGAACGAGAAAAATATTCCTACTAAATCTCGGCCCAGTCAGATGAAGAAGGAATATTTGCTGCTTTGCAAAGCTGAAATTGAGTCTCTCCTACAGAAAAAAATAATAAAACCTAGTACTTCTCCTTGGAGTTGTACAACTTTTTATGTTAATAAAAATTTAGAAATTGAACGAGACACTCCTAGACTCGTTATTAATTACAAACCGCTTAATGAAGCCCTCCAATGGATTAGATATCTGATTCCAAATAAGAAGGACCTCCTTGACAGACTTCATGATGCCATTATTTTCTCTAAATTTGATATGAAATCAGGATTTTGGCAAATACAAATCAGAGAACAGGACACTTATAAAACTGCTTTTACAGTACCCTATGGCCATTATGAATGGAATGTTCTTCCATTTGGTGTAAAAAATAGACCTTCTGAATTTCAACATATCATGAACGATATTTTTAATCCCTTTACTGAATTTATCATTTGTTATATTGATGATGTCTTAATTTTCTCTTCATCCATTGAACAACACATCAAACATTTAAATATTTCCAAAAATGTTATCATAAAAAATGGTTTAGTCGTTTCTGCCCCTAAAATGAAACTTTTCCAAACAAAAATCAGATTTCTTAGATATAAAATTTCCAATGGAACTATTATTCCTATTTACAGATATATTGAATTTGTATCTAAATTTTCAGATGAAATTAAAGGTATTAACCAACTGCAAAGATTTTTGGGAAGCCTAAATTATATTCGTGATTATTATTCGAATCTTTCCCAGGATGCTGCTATTCTGTATACTCGGTTACGTAAAAACCCTTTACCTTGGACTATTGAACATACTGATGCAGTAAGAAAGATTAAAGCCAGAGTCAAACAGCTACCTTGTTTATCCTTACCTAATCCTGAATGGAAGAAGATCGTTCAAACTGATGCTTCTGATACAGGATATGGTGGAATTCTAAAACAATTTATTCCTAACAGTAATAAAGAGGATCTTATTCGTTTTACTTTAGGAGTTGGGAAATGACCTTCTTTAAACTATCCTACTATTAAAAAAGAATGTCTTTCAATTGTTAAATGTGTTTTAAAATTTTAGGATGATATTTTAAATCAACACTTTTTAATTCGAGTTGATTGTTCAGCTGCAAAACAGATATTTAAAAAGGATGTACAGAATTTAGCTTCTAAACAGATATTTGCCACTTGGCAAAGTACTTTATCCGTATTTGACTTTGATATCGAATATATCAAAGGAAAACAGAATTCTTTGCCAGATTTTCTAACAAGAGAATATTTGCAAGAGTGACCAGTAGAGGCCGTGGCCGCGGTCAACGAGGCCGAGGCAGAGCTAATCTGTACTATACAGAATTCCCTACTCTGAATACTCAATCCAGTAACTCTTCGGCTTCTTCTAGCCAACCTACAGTAAAAGATGTTCTTCGATTACCAGAACCGTATATTCCCAACAAAAATGTGGAAGAAACGGTATTGATCATTGAACAGAATGATGAAAAATGGATGAAAGTTCCATGGGAGATAAAGAGACGTTATTTAACGACTCAACAGTCTCCTCCCCATTTTAACTAGTACCGCTACGTCTATGAACAGATTATCATAGAAACAACATCTATGGACATTAAGCACACGCTTCATGGTCCTACTAAATACATCAGCCCAATTACAGTAAAACAACTGTCAAGAACGTCATGCCTCTTGCTAATTGGGGTATCAATCCCCATACCACCCGTACCATTAAATCTAGTCATACAGCATAAATTAGATACAGTTATTGGGACTATATTGATTCCTTTACTCAAGTATTTTATTACCAGAATCCTATCCACAACCATACTTGGTTTATCCGAATATGTCCCGATGTTCTTAAAAACGAAATTCCCAATTGGTTTTTCACTTGGTGGGACAAAATAGGTATCACCATTGAAACCTTACCAGAATCAGTTCAAACAACATTCAAGGAATGGCAAGTTGCTTATTCCCATATACCAGTAAATAAAGATTTATCCATGTTCAAATTATTTGTCCATTTTATAATCCGTTTCATACCCCTTGGATCTGGAATATATTTATTAACTCTCCAAATTTTAATAGGATTTTAAAATTACACAAATATAAATTAGTGTTGACTTTATCATATTCAATCCTTAAGTTTTGATGATGAAATGTTCAAGTACTAAATTGTTTTATGGTGTTTCAGGAATTCGTTGATGAAAGAACAGTTATGAGATCTCCAAGTGGATGAAGAAGTTTTTCTTTTTCTAGGAAAACAACTGTAAGGTCAAATGCATAATAATTGATTTTTCATTTAAAGGCTCTCGGACATTTTATTGCATTATATATTGTTATATGTCTTAAATAAAAAATATTTTTAATATTCTAGGAAAACAGTTTTCTAAAAAGAGATAAAATTTATATATCATTATGAACAGAAAATGAAGTAATATTTGTTTACAATATGATATGTACAAAATGCATTAGTAGCTAAAAAGGAGGATATCAATTTAATATTTGTGCATGTTTGAAAAAGTAAGTAATTGATATCTCTTGAACATTTTTCTACACGTGGATGTATATGTAACCATGGTTCCCTAGAAAGTCTAAATGATGGCAGCTACTTTATTGAGATTTTGTGTTTGCGATTTTCAAAGAGTTATGATAATGATTACAATTCTTGGAACTCTTATATGTTATTGAAAAGATAAAGGACACTCCATTTTTTATTGCTTCACGTCACTTTTGAGTGAGTAGAAGAGTCAGAGTTATTATCTCCTAAAAAGTCTTTTGATTTATTCAAACTAAGTAACTAACTAGAATTTGTTTTGTTGGATAAACAATTATTTCTTTAACGTTGTATTGTTCAACAACTTCTTACCATTTGACTTGGACAAATTGAACTTATCTTTTATCAAACGGTAATATTTTATTGGCTATAAAAACAGTATTATCATGTATGGAAAAATACACAAGTCACGAGATTATTACTTGCACTAATTATTGATTATTACTCGAGCAATTTTATCAGTGCAACCGTTTGAGAAGCTAAGTGATTTAATTTCTGATATTATTTGAGCTGATATTTGGTAAGAAATTAATTGTTCATCTTTGTGTGCTAATTGATCATTGCATATAGTTGAGCCTTTAAATTGTTAAATTGATTATTCTTGCATTGATCATAGACCTCTATATCTGTATTGAGCTTCTATTTTAGACTAAGTGTAGTCTAAAGGTTTTAATCCTAGGGGATTAGAGTAAAAGCTTACAAACAGGTTCAAGGAAGCAAAGGTGCTTGAAGAGTGCATAGGTGCACAAGGAGCAAGAGAGCTCAAAGGGAAATTAATTGTTAATTAATTTTTGTTAGAATCTGTTTTGTAATCTGTATTTATTTATAAAGAAATAAATAAATTGAGTCTCCAATACTAGTTGGTATTGGACGTGGACTAGGCTATTATTATTGAGGATAATAGCTGAACCACGTAAAAAATCTTGGTGTTGATTTTATTATTTGCTTTACATTAAAATCACATAAGTTACTTAATTATCTTAAGTTGACTACTTGCATTATATTGAGATAATTCTTTAACATCAAGTATTTAATTTAATAGGCTATATTAATTCAATAAGCTGATTTCAATCATTATAGTAGCCTGAAATAAATAGTTTTTAAAAGTTGGTCATAGATTGCTCCTACACTTATTCAACCCCCCTTCTAAGTGTGCCTAGTTAAATTTCATTTGGTATCAAAGCAAGGCTCTACTTATCTTGGTCTTAAATGTGACTTGTATGGAAAGATTGTGACATGGTACAGTTCGGAAACAACAATCAAGAAGGTCAATCAACCAATAGACCTCCTTTGCTGTTTGGAACAGAAAATTACAACTTCTGGAAATTTCGAATGAGGATCTATCTCAAAAGAGATCCTTGGGAATGGTGGGTTATGGAGAACGGACCAGTTGTTCCACGAAGAGATGATGGGACACCAAAGATTCTGCTAGAAATGGATTCAACCGAAATCTACATGGTCTCATATGATTCAAAGGCTATGAACACACTTCTCAGCAACATGGTACAATCCAAGATAGATAAAGTCTCCTCATGCAATACTGCCAAAGAGATGTGGGATACTTTAGTGGTAAGTCATGAAGGTACTTCCAAAGTACGAGAAGTCAAGCTAAGCATGCTTATGCACGATTATGAAATGTTCAAGCTTGAAAAAGAAGAAACCATCAATCTAGCTCAAGCAAGATTTCTAGTCCTTATAAACTCCTTGAAATTGCTGGACAAGACTATTCCTCAAAGTGAGATCAACCGTAAGTTACTTCGGGCTATGCCCAAAAGGTTTGCTTCTAAAATCACTACTCTTCAAGATTCTGCTACTATTTCTTCCATGGATACTTTAACTTGTTTGGTGAATTAGAAGAATATGAACATCAGTTAAAAAGATATGATGATGAGGAGGAAACTCCTCTAAGAAAAGTCTTAGCTCTTACTGCAGATAATGAGGAAGAACTTGATGATAACTCCGATGAAGAAATAGCAATGATGTCAAGGAAACTCAAGGGGTTACTACAAAGGAAAAACAAGAGGAGAAACACTTTCAATTCAAACAAAGTCAAAGGAAAACAAACTGAAGAGACGTGCTTTGAATGTGGACGTCCTGGTCACTTCAAGAAAGACTGTTTTCAATTAAAGAATAAAGGGAAGACAAGCTTCAAAGACAACAAGAAGAACAAAGCCTTTATTACTTGGAGTGATGAAGAATCCGAAGTAGAGATTGATTCTAGAGATGAGATAGCACAAGTATGCTTCGTGGGAATTAAAGGTGAATCTAATCAGGTATCTCTTAATGAACTAAACTCTTTAGAACAAGAAAATAAGAAATTAAGAGAAAAGAATGCAAGCTTAAAAGGATTAGTTAATACACTAATGGATGACGTAGATTCACTAATAGATGAAAAGAAAAAAATTGAAAAGGAATCTACATGTAAAGAAGAAAAGGTTTTGATTGCAAAAATTAATTATTTAGACAATTATAATAAAATACTTTTCAACAAAGTAAAATTCTTAAATAATGAAGTTCAAAAATTGACTAATGAATTAAAAATGAGAGATGTGTGTATTGATGCATTTAGTGATAAATCTCCTGTTGAAACATTTCCTAATAATGAACTTCAGAAAGAAATAGACTCACTAAAATCATCTCTTGCTAAATTTGTTCAAGGTGAAGAAAATCTAAATGTCATATTCGGTAAACAAAGACCTAGTTTTGAAAGACAAGGAATTGGTTATATGCATAAAAAGAGTAATATCAAAATGTTAAAATCAAAATCACGTTTTAGTTTAAATTATTGCTCACCTTTCACAATTTGTAAACATTGTGGTATTAAAGGTCATTTAGATATAAATTGTTTTAAGAAACGAAACAATGTTAAAAAGGTATAGATTAAAAAGTGTGATTTACTTGCTACTAACATAAGTGGACTAAAAAAGATATGGGTACCAAAAGGATAAATTATTGTTTCTTGACAGGTATGTTTAAAGGCAAGAGTTCCATCTCAAAAATGGATTCTTGATAGTGGATGCTCTCGTCACATGACTGGTGATAAATCAAAGTTTATAGAACTAAGTGTCAAGAAGAAGAATGGAACAGTCACTTTTGGAGACAATAAAACCTGCGAAATAATCGAAAAAGGTAAAATTGGCAACGGCAAGGTAAGTATAAATAATGTTCATCTTGTTAACGGTCTAGAATTTAATTTAATTAGTATCAATAAATTAATGGATAATGGTCATCAAGTTAATTTTGAAAAAGATAAATGCACAATATTTCATGGTACTAACGATACTACTCTAGTTGCACAAAGAGAGGGAAATATATATACTATTGATTTTGAGCAACAGGATGAAGAACTATGTCTTACTTCAGTATAAGATGAAGCTTATCTATGGCATAAAAGAATGGGACATGTTCACATGGACTTGATCAAGAAATTATCCTCAAAGAATCTCGTCAAAGGGTTGCCAAAAATCAGGTTTGAAAAGAAAGGAATATGCATTCCTTGTCAACTGGGAAAACAAGTAAGAACTTCTTTTACATCAAAGAATATGGTATCAACCTCCTCTCCCTTCTAACTACTTCATCTTGATTTATTGGACCGGAAAGATTTTCAAGTATTAATGGTAAATTTTATGCATTTGTAATAGTTGATGATTTTTCAAGATACACATGGATATTATTTTTAAGAACTAAGGATGAAGCATTTAAAGAGTTTGAAAAATTAATAAGGAATCTTGAAACCAAGTATAGTTACAAACTCGTTAGAATTAGAAGTGATCATGGTATTGAATTTCAAAAAGATTTTATAACCTTTTGTGATCAAAGAGATATTAGCCATGAATTTTCAGCACCAAGGACCCCTCAACAAAACGGGGTGGTGGAAAGGAAGAATAGGACTCTACAAGAGACAACAAAAACTCTATTACAAGAAAGTAAGCTTCCAAAGAAATTTTGGGCCGAAGCAGTAAGTACATCATGTTATATTTTAAATAGAGTACTCATTCGTCCTATTATTTTGAAAACACCATATGAGCTTTTGAATAATAAAATTCCAAACATAAGTTATTTCAAAATATTTGGTTCTAAATGTTTTATCTTAAATACAAGTGATAATTTGGAAAAATTTGAAACTAAGTCATATGAAGGAATATTTATTGGCTATTCTCAAAATAGTAAGGCTTATCGTATCTTCAATATTAGAAAGTCATGTGTGGAAGAATCGGTTCATATCACTTTCAATGAGACTAACAATGATCTTCCAAAAGAAAGTGAAGATGATGCAGGAAATTTGGAGACAGTCACAATTTTAGCAAACCGAAACGAACAAAACAGGAGACTGAATGAACAATTTCAGCAAACTGAAATAGATGAATAGGATGAACGCGAACCTGAAAATTTGCAGGATGCTGAAGATGAGTCTAATGATCAAGAGGAAGTTATGCATAATATCCAAATGCCAAGAACAGCTAGATACATCAAGAATCATCCTCCAGAAAATATCATTGGAGATATCAATAAAGGTATAACCACACGAAGAGGTTTACAAAATCATTGTGCATTCTCTGTATTTTTGTCACAGGTTGAGCCAAAGAATGCAAAGGATGCAGTTCTTGATGAGAACTGGCTATTGGCAATGCAAGAAGAACTTCAACAATTTGAGAGATGTCAAGTGTGGGAACTTATATCTCCTCTAAAAGATGTTTCCATCATTGGTACTAAATGGGTGTTCAAGAACAAGCTTGATGAGCACGGAACAATCATTCGTAACAAAGCAAGGCTAGTAGCTCAAGGATATAACCAACAAGAGGGGATCGACTATGAAGAAACCTATGCACCAGTGTCAAGGTTGGAATCAATCCGAATTCTGTTAGCTTTTGCATGCTACAAGAAGTTTACACTCTACCAAATGGACGTAAAGAGTGTCTTTCTAAATGGATACATCAATGAAGAGGTATATGTCAAATAGCATCTTGGATTCGAGCATGAAAAGTATCCTAATCATGTGTACAAGCTAAAGAAAGCTCTTTATGGCTTGAAACAAGCTCCAAGGGCTTGGTACGAAAGGTTAAGTAAGTATCTCTTATCAAACGGATTTGTTAGAGGTAAAATAGATTCTACATTATTTATTAAGCATAAAAATATCGATATCATTATTGTTCAAATATATGTAGATAATATAATATCTGGTGCTACTAATAATTTTCTTTGTGAGTGGTTTTCCAAGTGCATGCATAAAGAATTTGACATGAGCTTAATGGGAGAGCTTAATTACTTCTTGGGACTACAAATCAAGCAAACAAAGGAAGGAATTTATATCCATCAAACTAAATACATAAAAGAACTTCCCAAGAGATTTGGCTTTGAAGGTTCTAACTCGAAAGGTACACCAATGAGCACATCAATAAAGCTTACCACTGATGAGAAAGGTATAGATGTTGATATAACAAAATATCGAGGTATGATTGGATGCTTACTATATTTAACTGCTTCTAGACCCGATATAATGTATAGTGTTTGTCTGTGTGCAAGATTTTAGGCTAAACCTAAAGAATCACACTTAAGTGCTGTTAAAAGAATTCTGAAATATTTAAGTGGTTCAATTAACTTAGGGTTATTTTATCCAATTTCCAATCATTTTGAGCTAATAGGTTATTCAGATGCTGACTATGCTGGGTGTCAAATTGATAGAAAAAGTATGAGTGGTGCTTGTACTTTCTTGGGACAGAGTCTCGTATCATGGCATAGTAAAAAGCAAACTTCAGTGGCTCTTTCAACTACTGAGGGTGAATACCTAGCTGCAGGAAGTTGCTGTTCTCAGATATTATGGATGAGACAAACCTTATGTGATTTTGATATATTATGTGATTGTGTGCCTATATATTGTGATAATTCAAGTGCTATAGATATATCTAAAAATCCTGTGTTACACTCACGAACAAAATCCATTGAAGTGAGACATCATTTTTTACGTGATAATGTGTCAAAAGGTTTTATAAAATTAATCTTTATTCCTACTGAAAATCAAATTGCAGATATTTTTACAAAACCATAAAGTGAAGATAGATTTTGCATGCTGCGAAGAGAACTTGGGATGTGTATCGCTTAAATGGTTTTAAATTTGCATTATCGTTATGTTATCCTATTATGCATGCATATCTTAATGACTGCTAAAATCTGGGATATTCGGTATTGTGAGTTTTCGGCTGCTCATTAAATGTCCTTAAATCTTTGACACGGTAAATTTGCCATGATGATTTTTTTTAAATTCGAAAAGACAAGTCAGTTGAGAAACGTAGGCGTGAAAGGATGTACTCCATACATGTATCTAATATTATATCTCTCTCATCATTAACTGATAAAATTAAGATAATTATGGACTTAAATTTTCGGCTTTTGATTTAAAGTCTTTTACTCATGCACGTCATATCTGTCATAAGCTTTTTTGAAAACTGAAAAGACTGGACAGTAGAAGGGTTTTCTAAGGAGCCGTGTGCGTACATGCATATTTTATAAAGTTTTTTTAAGTTGAAACGCCAAGTCAGCTGGGAGTCTCGGGAGACGTAAGTGTACATGAGTCTTTTATATATTTTATCTAATTTCCTTTCATTCTCCTAAAACTCTTCTGGTTCAGTTTTTCTCCATTCTTTTTGTTTCTCTAATCTTACTTTGATATCATGAGAACTCGTACGCATAAGAGGTCGTTGATCGATACTGATGATGATCAGACGACGGCTCCACCTCCATCAACAGCCGGACCCTCACGTAAGCCACGAAAAATTAAGAAAGTCATATCTGAAGAATTAGAGTACGTTGACTCTTCATCTTCTGACGAGTCCACGTTCATTCCTACTCTACCTAAATCCACGGGACCCTCTCGGCGACGACAGCCAATGACTCAGTCTTTCAAGCCGGAAGTCACACCTCCTCTTATTTCGCGTAAGTACTCCACTGTTCGAGAATGGGTGCATTGTAATTGGTTGGCAGAGTATCAAGGAGAATTTCTCGATGTACCTATACCATCTGCCACTATTATTCCCCGGCCACCCCAATTTGCTACTGATTTAAGCATTGCTGAGAAGGTCCACCGAGCCCTTCATCGTCCATATTTCACTCAGCGTGCAACTCAACGTGCGGCAGTGGTAGATCTTGACGATTGATTTGATTCCTCTTTTTGGTTGATGACAAAGGGGGAGAATTTTTACGACAAATTTTAAAAATTTTATATTTGTTTTGGCTTGGTGTGTTTCACCAAAAGACTTATGTTTAATTTGGGATTTTAAATGTTTTGATATATTTGCAGTAAATATTTTGATATTTGATGGACTAACAATTACTGCAGGTAACAAATTTACTGAAAATTGAATTTCACATTTCAGTACACTGAAATGATATTATTGCATGGATTTAGGGGGAGTAATGCATATATTCAGGGGGAGTTTATGAGAGTTAAACAATTTTGGGTTGTCATCATCAAAAAGGGGGAGAATGTTGACTTTATCATATTCAATCCTTAAGTTTTGATGGAGAAATGTTCAAGTACTAAATTATTTTATGGTGCTTTAGGAATTCGTTAATGAAAGAACAGTTATGAGATCTCCAAGTGGATGAAGAAGTTTTTCTTTTTCTAGGAAAATAACTGTAAGGTCAAATGCATAATAATTGATTTTTCATTTAAAGACTCTAGGACATTTTATTGCATTATATATTGTTATATGTCTTAAATGAAAAATATTTTTAACATTCTAGGAAAACGGTTTTCTAAAAAGAGATAAAATTTATATATCATTATGAACAGAAAAGGAAGTAATATTTGTTTACAGTATGATATGTATAAAATGCATTAGTAGCTAAAAAGGAGGATATCAATTTAATATCCGTGCATGTTTGAAAAAGTAAGTAATTGATATCTCTTGAACATTTTTCTACATGTGGATGTATATGTAACCATGGTTCCCTAGAAAGTCTAAATGATGGCAGCTACTTTATTGAGATTTTGTGTTTGCGGTTTTCAAAGAGTTACGATAATGATTACAATTCTTGGGACTCTTATATATTATTGAAAAGATAAAGGACACTCCATTTTTTATTGCTTCACGTCACTTTTGAGTGAGTAGAAGAGTTAGAGTTATTATCTCCTAAAAAGTCTTTTGATTTATTCAGACTAAGTAATTAATTGACTAGAATTTGTTTTGTTGGATAAACAATTGTTTCTTTAACGTTGTATTGTTCAACAACTTCTTACCATTTGACTTGGACAAATTGAACTTATCTTTTATCAAACGGTAATATTTTATTGGCTATAAAAATAGTATTATCATGTATGGAAAAATGCACAACTCACGAGATTATTACTTGCACTAATTACTGATTATTACTCGAGCAATTTTATCAGTGCAACCGTTTGAGAAGCTAAGCGATTTAATTTCTGATATTATTTGGGCTGATATTTGGTAAGAAATTAATTGTTTATCTTTGTGTGCTAATTGATCATTGCATATAGTTGAGCCTTTAAATTGTTAAATTGATTATTCTTGCATTGATCATAGACCTCTATATCTGTATTGAGCTTCTATTTTAGACTAAGTGTAGTCTAAAGGTTTTAATCCTAGGGGATTAGAGTAAAAGCTTACAAACAGGTTCAAGGAAGCAAAGATGTTTGAAGAGTGCATAGGTGCACAAGGAGCAAGAGAGCTCAAAGGGAAATTAATTGTTAATTAATTTTTGTTAGAATCTGTTTTGTAATCTGTATTTATTTATAAAGAAATAAATAAAGTGAGTCTCCAATACTAGTTGGTATTGGACGTGAACTAAGTTATTATTATAGAGGGTAATAGCTGAACCACGTAAAAAATCTTGGTGTTGATTTTATTATTTACTTTACATTAAAATCACATAAGTTACTTAATTATCTTAATTTGACTACTTGCATTATATTGAGATAATTCTTTAACATCAAGTATTTTATTTAATAGGCTATATTAATTCAGTAAGCTGATTTCAATCATTATAGTAGCCTGAAATAAATAGTTTTTAAAAGTTGGTCATAGATTGCTCCTACACTTATTCAACCCCCCTTCTAAGTGTGCCTAGTTAAATTTCAATTAGACCCACTTAGTTTAAAGCCTAATTTTACTAATTTAATTTGCCCATCACTTATTAATATTTATTAGCCCACATAAATTAAATAATTAGTTTGACCCAAATAAATGACAAAGTCCGATTAATATGTTTTAAAACAAAATAAATTTTTTTATTTAATATTTTTTTTTGGGTATTACAACACCCATTCCACACGTTGTTGTTACTGATGTTGGGAGTTATAAGTTAAAGGTGAGAGCAATTTTGGCTCAGGAAGGAGAAGGTGGTACAACCAAATGTGTTTGCTTGTATGTGTTATGTAAATTTTAGGAAAATGAAAAAAGCCTACTGTATTGAATTTTATGATTGTTGTTAAATAACGAATTCTAATGAAATGGATTAAATTTCAGATTTCGTGATTATTATTGTTGTTGATAACTTTCTTCTTTTTCCCCTAATAATAGAAGTTTATTATCAAAAAACTTATAATTGTTGAGCACAATTATATGCATAGTACTTAATTCTTGCTACTTTTGCATATATGTATTTACTTGTGTAGCCTGAAATCTCTTTTGCATGATCAGTTATCTGTTTTCAGCTTATACAATCAAATTTATATTTTCCAATAATTTTTAAACTCTCTTTTCCCTTTGGCCATGTTAGATGCTTTTGGAGAAATCTTATTTTTACACATTGTTCTAGTGAGTTTCTCAAAGCAATTACTACGCATGGTTAACCTTTCTCATATATGTTGGATTTTAAATTTATTTTATTAGTATATATGCCTCCAATATCTTGGTTTTTGAATAAGTAAAAAGAAAAGGTATTTGGGATTAACTTTTCCTCATTATCTGTTCAAATTATGATGATCTACAACTTCTAACTAATCAAAAGAAAAAAGAAAAAAAGAAAGAAGAATAAGAAGGTTCTTCAACGTGTTTTTGATGCCCTCTCCCTCTCACCAACTCTTGATTTATCTCTTACTATGGATTAGTATTTTGATATTTAGATATATTTATCTATTTTTGCGGTACCTAAGTTTTTAGATTGATATAATTTCTGCAATTTCATGTTTATTTGTATTAGATTAATATAATGAGGTATAATGGTATATCTTTTTTTTTTGCTTCACTAAATCAATTAGCTTTGTCGGGTTCTTGCATTGCCATTACAATACTTCCTTCTTTGTTCTTTTAGTCCTGATATTCTTTTTTTCTTTGATATGTAATTTTGGAGTAGATATAATTTTTGAAGTTTTCAAAAACTCTAAAGAGAAAGAAACCTGAGTTTTTTTCTTTAGTTAGAGATGGAATTTAAGTATTATTTTATTAAAAATATGAGGTAAAAAAAGTTCATGTCATAACATTATATTAATTATTGTAATAATGATGTCATGAACTTTTACATGAAATCTTGTAAAAATTAATGCTTAACATTATATTAATTATTTTTAGATTAACATTATATTAATATTATTTATGTTTCTCTTGCAGCTGCAATTACTTAGGATGCAAATTAATGAAGGATGATTTCAAAAAAGAACAAGAGTTTTACTATCTTTTTAATGATATTACTTTGATACTTTTTCTAGGATGTTTAAAGTTTGATTTTTACGATAATGTGTTTGACAATTTCCTCCCCTTAATTTATGATTAGGATGTTTAATTAATATGTATGGTTTAAACTTTATATTGTGATTGGTGATGAGTAATTATTTATTTATTTTCTTTATTTTTTGTAAATAATTTGAATGAATTTTATATTAGGTGATTCATAAACGAATTCAGATACTCGGATTTTCGAATAATTTATTTATTCAGATAAAATAAACAGAAATAGATATTATCCGTATTTCGATATTATTCTGAATACCGGATACATATAAAGTTTTAAAAATCCGTTGAATAAGTATATATCCCTTTACAGTACCCCTGTAACATGTTACTGCCTCCGTTTCACCAAAAAAAAATAAAATAAAAATAAATTCACATTTGTCAATATCTTTTATTCCACAAAATGAGTTCATTTTTTAGTATGTTGATGCAACTAATTTTTCTGGTCTAAATATAGAAATGATATGTATGTATTTCAATATTTGACAGCTACAGTTTAATGCATAATGGAAAATAGCCTTTAATTTACTTCTAACTCAATTATGTACAAAGTTCTAATGCTTATGTATCTGAAAGATTACACATAAACAAAATTCATCATCAGAATATGGTAGAGTTATAGCTAGCATTTTGTTTTTGTTAAGAAATGTTTCATCTTTATATACTAAGTTGTAATGTTTTTGTATCTGAAAAGGTTATAAATTATCAAAATTCAACATCAGGATATGATTAATGATTTTTGAGGTTACTACCCAAATAGCAAATCTAATATATGTATCTGTATGAGTTCAACCTCTGAGCATGCTTTCAAGGGAATCCTAATAAATCTTCCCAAGCTTGGTGGTGGCGAGTTTGGAAAGTTTTATAGTCTCCCTGTAGGATATAATTATACAGGAACGTGTTATTGCATAGAATAAAATTAAAATCAATAATCATAATAACAAGTACTTACATGAATTGAGAGAAGTCATCTTGTATGTATTACGCTTCCACTGCGTTTAAGGGTGAATGTCTTCAATTGCCTCTCTCAATCTTAGGATAGATGTATAGGTGTGTGTATATAAAATTCTTGAGACGACAATTGGGGCCAAACCCTAACTGTTTTATTTATATAATAGCTAAGGGTCAAAATCGTCCATCAAGATTATGAAACCCTAGGGCCCATTATGCCAAATACTATTAGGAATATTATTTATAGGCCACATAATTAATTACCAAACCCATAAATAAATTGATTAAATTAATAAAATATGTAAGCCCAATAATTACATAAATAGTAAAGGCCACATAAGGAATAAAATATTCTAACATTCTCCCACTTGGCCGAAATACTATTTATATACAAAACATAACGCTTACAATCATTAATTTGGCCAAGTATTAATTTAATATCTACATCTTGTTCAAATAAAAGTGCCAATGCGAATTAATACAATCTTTGTGTCACTATTAACACAAGATCCCCATTAGTTACACAATTAGTACTTTTATTGAAACAAAGACTAACATTAAGCATAACAGGTATGAATAGAGTTTACATAAGTGGTAATAGATTAAACTCATCCATATGGTCCAAAACATTACCGTACCATTTTTTCATAAGTTCTCAAGTGTGCACAATAAAGAGAATAGCAAACCATAAACATAAAGTGAAGTTCAAAAATAACGAGCTCAAAATTGTTGTCTTACATTAAAATAACTTACTAATTAAGACTACCAGTTAAACCCATGCCGACAACATGCTCTAAAAGGAGCTTAGGTGGTAAGCCTTTCGTAAGTGGATCCGCTAACATATCATGCGTATTAATATACTTAATAACAATGTTTTGATCTTCAACTCTTTCCCTGACAAATAAGTACATAGTGTCGAGGTATAGTCCAATACCACTCGAAATGGTGATATTGGAAAAATTAACAGCATAATTATTATCACAAAATACTTTCAATGGTCTTGAAATGGAATCTTCAACCTTAAGTCATGAAATAAGATTCCTTAATAATATGGCGTGGCAAGTAGCATGATAATAAACAACATATTCTGCCATTATCGTGAAAGTGGTAGTTAACTCCTGCTTATGAGTTCTCCACGAAATAGGGCCTCTTGAAAATATAAAGATGTACCCTAGTGTAGATTTCTTTTCGTCTTTACACTTAGAAAATCAGAATCAGAATAACCAACAACTTCAAGGTTATCTATTTTTCTAAATGTAAGCATAATATCTTTAGTACCCTGTAAGTAACGTACATAAGACTCCCAACTACAGAAGTATAGGGAACAAGATTCATTTAATCACGTTCAAAGTGGTTCTTAGGACATTGATATGAGCTAAATTTGTCACCCTTAACAATAGGGGCGACAGTAGGGGAGCAATTTTGCATGTTGTATTTGTTAAAAACTTTGTCAATATAAGATCTTTGGGACAATCCTAATATTCCGCGAGACCTATCTCGATGAATTTCAATACCTATAACATAAGAGGTTTCACCGAGATCCTTTATTTCAAAATTTCCAGAAAGGAAACGTTTGGTCTCATGCAACATGTCTAAGTTATTACTTGCAAGTAGTATATCATCAACATGAATAACAAATTTACTCCCACTGACCTTCAAGTATATGCATTGATCCACTATATTTTTCTTAAAATCAAAATTACTCATTACCTCATGAAACTTAAGATACCATTGTCGAGAAGCATGTTTTAACCCATATATGGACTTCTTAAGTCTACATACCATATGTTCCTTGCCTTTAACCAAAAAACCTTCTGGTTGTGTCATATAGACATTCTCATGCAAGTTACCATTAAGGAATGCAGTTTTAACATCCATCTGATGTAACTCTAAATCATAATGAGCTACTAAAGTCATGACTATTCTAAATGAATCTTTCCTAGATACTGGAGAGAAAGTTTCATTATAATCCACACCTTCCTTTTGAGTGAAACCCTTAGTAACCAATCGAGCTTTATTCCTTTCAACGTTCCCTTTAGGATCTAATTTGGTCTTATAGACCCACTTACAACCAACAGGATTTAAACCTTTTGGTAATTCTTCAAGATCCCAAACGTTATTAAGCTCCATTGATTTCAACTCATCATTCATGGCTTCAAGCCATTGAGTTAATTGAGCACTCGTAATGGCCTCTTTATAGAAGATAGGATCATTAATCTTACTTGAATCATAGTCAATCTCATTAAGATAGGTTATAAAATCATCAAAATTAATAGGCTTTCTAGGTCTTTCGGACCTGCGTAAATGCTACACAATTTCAGGAATATGATTTTCAATAATGTGAGGTTCAACATTAGGTGGTGGCTCAGGATTAGAAACATAAAACTTGTTTTCTTCAAGATCAATTTTTCTAGGCTCACCACTCCCACTTAAATCACCATTCTCTAAAAACTCTGCATGCCTAGTCTCAACAATTCTAGTGTATGCGAGGGACAGTAAAATTGAAAACCCTTAGATCTCTCAAGATATCCAATGAAATGACAACTAATGGTTTTAGAAACAAGTTTCTTTATTTGTGGATTAAAATCTTAGCCTCGGCTGGACAGCCCCACACCCGTAAGTATTTTAAACTAGGTTTCCTACCTGTCCAAATTTCATAAGGAGTGTTAGGGACAAATTTGCTAGAAACCCAGTTTAAAATATAAACAGCTGTCTTTAATGCCTCAGTCCACAAAACACAAGTAAGCTAGAATTGCATAACATACTACGTACCGTATCCATAAGGGTACGATTTCGCCTCTCAGTTACATCATTCTGCTGCGGTGTACCAGGCATGGTATACTGAGTGACGATTCCATTTTCTTGACAAAATAAGGAAAATGGGCCAGGACTATGACCTGTATCGGAGTGTTTACCATAATACTCTCCGCCTTTATCTGATTCAGCTTTGAAAACTTCAGCTTCAGCTTTGAAAACTTTAAACATATTTAGTGATTCAGATTTTTCATTAATCAGGTAGCCATAAGTATAATGAGAATAGTCATCAATGAACGTAATGAAAGATTTGTGTCCACCAATTCTTGGAGAAAATGGTCCACATATATCAGTGTGAATCACCTCAAGAAGTTCACTACTTCTTGTTGCTCCTTTCTTATTACCTTTCATAAATTTTTCCTTTTATACATTCAATACAATGGTCAAAATTAGAAAAATCTTGTGAATGAAGAATTCCATCATTTATAAGACGTTGCATTCTGTCTTTTGAAATATGGCCTAAGCGTTAATGCAACAATTTTGAAGAATTCTCATTATCTAGTTTTTCTCTCATTTCCACTTTTAGAGGTACTTTCTGTCACATTCATTGTTAATAAGGATTCAGCAAAGACGTTATCAAAATTTATCTTATAGAGGTTTCCCTCTAAAGAGCCAGAACCAATAACATGAGAGTAATGATAAATAATTTTTTTATTATTATTCCCAAACTTAAACGAAAATCCATCAACATCAAGTTTAGATACAGAAATTAAATTTCGTGTCATACTGGGAACATAAAGAGTATCATATAAATACAAGGTGAAAACCACTCTCCAAAACTAAAGGAAGAGTTCCTACAGTTTCAACTTGTATAAACTCTTCATTGCCAACTTTAATGGTTCTTTCCCCTTTTTTTAGAGTTTCTTCTTTGAAAGGAATTCATGCAATGAATTAGTAATGTGAGCCATAGCACCAGTGTCAAGGCACCATGTATTAGAAGAAACATTAATTAGAAAGAATTCATAAGTTACATAATTGATGGACGATTTACCTTTCTTTTCAAGCCATTCTCTTAATTTAGGACATTCTTTCTGAATATGTCCTTGCTTTTTACAGAAGTGACATTTAGAACATGTCTAAGAGTTGTTACCTGAATACTTTGCCTTATTTGTTTTTGTAGAAATTGGTTTATCCTTATTCTTAAAACCTTTGCCATTTTTACAAGCCTTCTTCTTATAAGATCCAGTGGTAGTCAAATGAGCAACATTAGGTTTTTCAACCTTAAGCTTTTCTTCATCTTGGACGCACATCGAGATTAACTTGCTCATCTTCCACTTTTTTCTTTCTGTGTGTTATAATTGATCTTAAATGAATCAAATTGTGTAGAAAGAGAAGTCATAATGAAGTGAATAAGAAAACTCTCAAAAATCGTCATGTCCATACACTTTAATTTAAAGGTCATGTCGTTCATCATCATAATGTGCCCGCGCACTCCACTAACCCCATCATATCTACTAGTGAGCATTTTCAAAATAAGGGTACTTGCATGAGTTTTAGAAGAACCCTTGAATTGTTCCTCGACTAAAGTTAAGTACTCTTTAGCATTCTCAGAGTCAGGAATGGCTCCTCGAATGGCTGTCGTGATAGAGTTTTTCATAATCATAAGGGACATGCGGTTGGATCGCTCCCACTTTTCATAAATAGCCTTTTGCTCTATTGAGCTTGTATCTGTAAGTGGAGCAGGAGGATCAACTCGTAATGCATAGTCCAAATCCATAACGCCGAGAATAATTTTCACTTGCTCTTTCCAAATAGTAAAATTAGTTACATTCAAGGCTTCAATTCCAGAGAGATATCCAGAAATACTAGTTGGAGTCAATGCTGAAATACAATCAAGCTCATAAGCATTCTTACAAAAAACTAAAAGAAATTCACAATGTACAACAATAATTAATAATTAATCATAATAAAAACCAACTGTAGGGCAAGCAGTTAGTTACATAAAATCTATTTACAACACCCAAAAATAGATTTTAATGAGATGTTGGTGCATAATTATTAATCTTTCGTTGGTCCAATTAATAATATACTAATAACATCCCCATAAAATAATGCACACCACATTTATCCACGCATCACCGTTGGGTAGAAACGAAATAAACATGTTACTTATGCAATAAAATTCCACTTAATAAATTTTAGTTCTAATTTTTCCGTTGGGCAAAATTAAAATATTTATTTATTAAATGTAACATTATGTGACTTTTCTTAATCTTTAATTGTTTCAATTAATAATCCTCCGTTGGGCTGATTATTAATTTTAACAATAAAAGAGTCACGCATACATGTAAATTATTATAATCAAACTCAATTTTCTTTAAACATATTAATCAAGTTTGAAAATTAACATTATTTAAAATTTACATGTAACAACTTAATTAAAAGCCCTAATAATATATCATATCATGTTCAAAATTTTAAATTAAAATATATAATTATGAATATGAATTGATTATAAAATAATCACGTTAATTTTAACATGAATACATGAGGTCATAAGAATATCATAATATTATCTAAACATAATAAATAATAAATTTAATACATATTGTTTTAATATTCATATTCTTGTTCACACATAATATATTATTAAAGCACCAACATGGTGCTTTATTCAAAATTAACATCAAAAGTACTTAACAACAGAAATTTTATATATAGTAGTAATACTGCATTTATGGGTACATATATGCAAGAAGATAGACAGCTAGAGTGCCTCCTTTATTTATACTGGAGTACAATTACATATGTTTGTATTGATCTAATATTTTAATTGCGTGTACGTAACTACCTTAAATTCACATTCAAAGGTATTGATCAACCCGTTAAGAAGATTAATTATTTTGCACCATGATTTGTTTGAGTAGTACTTTAGTTAACCATGTATACTGTCTTCCAGATTTCCTCTCACTCTATTTTTTTTTATCTCTATTCGTTATTCTTTGTTTCAGTTTGATCAATGTGGCACGACAATGAATTGAAACAAATTGATGTTATAATCGGCAAGACCTTTTTCACCGAAACAATATAATTAACATATTCTATGCGATAGCGTAACCATGCTCTTGATACCAGATGTAGGATATAATTATGCAGGAACGTGTTATTGCATAGAATAAAATTAAAATCAATAATCATAATAAAAAGTACTTACATGAATTGAGAGAAGTCATCTTGTATGTATTACGCTTCCACTGCGTTTAAGGGTGAATGTCTTCAATTGCCTCTCTCAATCTTAGGGTGGATGTATAGGTGTGTGTATATAAAATTCTTGAGACGATAATTGGGACCAAACCCTAACTGTTTTATTTATATAATAGCTAAGGGTCAAAATCGTCCATCAAGATTATGAAACCCTAGGGCCCATTATGTCAAATACTATTAGGAATATTATTTATAGGCCACATAATTAATTACCAAACCCATAAATAAAGTGATTAAATTAATAAAATATGTAAGCCCAATAATTACATAAATAGTAAAGGCCACATAATGAATAAAATATTCTAACACTCCCTGCTCTGAATGATCCGAGGATAGGTAATTTTCTTAAACTCAAGCAAGAAATTTACATATAAATGCCGATTTTCTTGTAAACTAATCACCATTTGTTAATTTTGGTTTTTATAGATGCATAACAGAAAAGGCAATAGCAACAACACGCCTAATAATAGAAGCCAACTGCATAACAACACATCAGAAATAGCAGCAGCAGCACAGACAAGGGCATATTGAGCACCAGCAGCACCCCAACATCACCCCAACAACAATATAATATTGAAGTTAATTAAATCAAAAGAGTGATGAATTAATATTCTAATTTAATTTAATAATTAAATTAGAGGGTTGATAAGGATTAAAGGAATTGATATAATATTATTTTAATTTAATTTAGTAATTCAAGTGATGTATTAATTTATTAAATAAATTATAATGAAAATTATAATTTTTGTGACAATTGGATTATGTGGCATTATGATTTAATAAGTTGTTGTTAGCTTTAATTTAATTAAATTTGAAATGGGAATTTAATTAAATAATACGCGATAATAAATTATTTAGTAAATGAGTTATTAAAATAAATTAAAAGAGTTTTAATTCAGTTTTGTCAAACAAGGCTTAAGGATTTTAAGTCTTTAATTTTAAATTGGTTTTGCCAAACATGCCTTAGTGACTTTTGAATTTTCAAAAAAATCATAACTAATAAATTATTAAGTAGACATTTTGGGTTTTGTCAGTTTTTTTTAATTTTGCGTTTGTTGTTTTACGTTAAGTTACATCAGTTTAAGCCTAATACTAAAGAAAGAATAGAGAAGAGAAAGCACTGAGAGAAAAAAGAGAAAAGAGAGAAGAGAAAAGAAAAGTTTTGTGGTTTTGAGAGACAAGGAAGGAGGATAGGTTAATTTTATCTCCTAGCTAACCTAAACAAACAATTAAACGTATAATCCTATATTCTAAAGTTTTAGTTTTTATATATATGTGAAAAGTTCTCTGTAAAATTTATGTAGTGGATTAATTGTTGATTATATAGTTTGTATATATTAATTTGTTGATATAAACTGTTTTTATATGGTTTATATATGATTTAGAGTAATTTGATCCATGAAATATGTTTTAATATGAGGAAAATCATATTATAGTAAGTTTACAGTGATATATGTATGATACGACTTATTTTGGAATTAAATTTGATACTCAATTCATGATAAAAAGTGTAAATTAATTTTTAGTTGTGTAAATATATGAAGAAACGTAAACAATGGATTTTAAACAAGTTATTTTGGTTGAAAAACGAATTTATAGTAATTTGTTTTGCTAAGAATGTCTAAAAGTGAAGAAATAGCAAGAACAATGAATTTAGATGTTTTAAATTTAATGTTTATATGGTTGGAAACATGTTAGAAACATTAATTTATGTTTCTGTAAAGTTTATATATGTTATATGTGTTAAAATTGATGTTAGAAAGAAGTTTTTAGGTCTATTTGACTTTGTTATGTGTTCTTCGCGAACTGGAACGGCCCGGAACTGTGTCGAGACGCTATAGCGCCGACCCAAAGCACAGTTCCACCGCTGTAGCTCCAGCACAGCGCGGCAGTGCCAGTTCATGGCCTATATTGAGCGTGGCAGCACCAGACCAGCGTTGCAGCACCGGTCCTCAATACAAACTGGGGAGCTACAGCGCTAGCTGGCAGTTTGGCTTGGAAATGTGATCTTTAGTATACAACCCTGTAAATGTTAGTGTAGCATGATCTTATGATTATAGAATATGATTAATCATATTGTGGTGTTATTATAATATCAACTATGAAGATTATCAATTAACGAGTTATGTGATAAATAAAATTAGTGTTAATAAAATTAGAAGTGTGGCTTAACCATGTGGTTAAACTTAAGACTACAAGTCGTACATGAAATAGATATTTACTTATGTATTGAGATTATGTAGTTACTAATTATGTCATGATGACATATGTATAGGATATTGAAAATCAAGTTATAATGTGTTAGCATACATGCAAGGCACGTTTTCGAACCCTACACTTATTTAAACAAGTTCTCTAACCCTAATCCTTATTTGAGCTTATCCTAACTTGTTTATAATTATACACGTTTATTATTCTGTCTTGTTTATAAAATTACGCAGGTTCTTGAATTCTATTAAGCAAAATTCTTAATTTTGTTTCCTTATTGGAAAATGTAACCTTAGCTTATCATTGTTGTTCAAGCAAGGTTTATTATATCTTTTCAATGCTTTGAAAGCTATTCTTAAAGCATGACTTTGTTGTATCATTATAAGACCCCGAATTTTTTTAAATGAAAGTATTCAAGTTTCCTATAATTATTATGTTATTTCGTAAATGGTTAAATTGATAAAAGGTTAAAGTTAAGGGTGATATGTGAAAATTTTGCAAAGTATGCAAGTTGTTATAAAATATTCGTTTGGTTAGGGAATTTTCTTTTTGTCGGGAAATATTCATTAGACGTCACAATCATTGGTGGATCCCACAACAGAAGTATTGTCGTAGTAAGAAAACGACAGAATTATATTTTTATAAAAATAACGGCAGAAGTGTTACCGTTAAAACTGTTAAACTACCCGGTAGTAAAAGTACAGTAATACGCGTGATTGCATATTAGCACACGGTATTGATTATTGATGCTTACGTAAGAAGTCACTTAGTTATACTCATTTATTACTACAGTAATTGCTGCATCATATCTCTCATATTATTGATTCAATTATTGTTACAGTATCATCTGTATAATATGTTATATTATTAAATCAATAATTGAGACGATAAAGTTATTCATATTATTAATTGCAATATTGACAATGTCTAGAAGTTCTGTCAAGGAGAGGTTAGATAATCTAATTGCGCGCCAATAGGGAGAAATTCTTATCGGAAAGCCCCCTCTTTCCTGGGAACGACCTGGTTGTTAAATATTGTGAATTATATAATATTAATGATGAATAAGTTCATGTTGATTAAAGATGAAATGGATAGTTCTATTGTGTTGAAATTATTAGTGTTAGTAAAAATTGACATTTATTTCGATAATAATTGATGTCTGGAAGTTACACTGACCAATCGGTTAATTAACCGGATAAATGAGCAATTAATTACTATTAATTCACATGCTTATAACTATGTGTTCACATGTGTGTACTATTGATTCACATGATTTACTATTAGAGGAGTTGGTGTAAGATTGATAATACTTGCATGACTAAATTAAAAATGAAGAAAAAGAGGAAGGTATTGTACTGTAATATTTCGAGCCCCAAAATGTACAATTATTGAAACTATTTTTTCTATAAATAGAAGCTTATTCTTCCTTCATTCTCACCAATTCACTAAGTCTCATAAGAGCAATTATTATAGAGAAATTATAGAGAGAAAGAAGAAGAAAAGTCTACTACCTCACTAATTCAGTATCCAGTTTTCTTCTAAGGTAAGGGGTATTATTCCTTTATATTCATGAAGAGAGTTATTTTCTTTTAATACTCGTAAGGGTTGTTATTCCATTCTTTATTATTATGTTGGAATAACATGTCTATGCGAAGTACCGCATACATGGTGAAATTCTTCTGTTATTCCATTCTTTATTATTTTATTAGAATAACATGTCTATGCGGTCTATCGCATGCCTGGTGAATTCTGTTGTTATTCCATTATTT
This sequence comes from Panax notoginseng, assembly GCA_016801055.1. Taxonomy (NCBI): domain Eukaryota; kingdom Viridiplantae; phylum Streptophyta; class Magnoliopsida; order Apiales; family Araliaceae; genus Panax; species Panax notoginseng. The sequence continues at coordinate 143,397,625 of CM029018.1, forward strand.
ATTATTCTATTGGAATATACTGTCTGTGCTGATTACGCATGACCTGGTTCCCTTCTTTATTATTCTGTTGGAATATCCTATTTGTGCGGATTACGTTTGACCTGGTTCCATTCTTTATTATTCTGTTGGAATAACCTGTCTGTGCGGTCTATCGCATGCCTGGTGAATTCCTTTGTTATTCCATTCTTTATTATTCTGTTGGAATAACCTGTCTGTGTGGACGGCATGCATGGTGAATGATCCTTCGTATTCATTCCTTATTAAATTGTGGAAATGATATGTCTACGTGGATTACCGCATGGCGGGTGAAAATCCATTTACAGTTTCATATATTCTATTATACTCATTTGGTTAAAGTTTTGGCTTCTATACTCCATGAAATTAGTAGAATATCCTGGATATTTGCGCTTCATCCAGTATCTTTTCATGGAAATATTCTTCTGAGCATTCTTGAATTTTACTCCACAAAGCAATATCATGTTGACAATTTGAATGTTATTGATTTCTGGATAAATTAAATTATAAAATCTTTAAAATTTATCTTGAACTTGTTTTATTGAATTGTTATGTCATTGTCATCATCCTCATGCTTATATTGTGATGAAAGTCATCTTTGGCTTACGTGCATAAATGGACTTGTTATGATTATGACCATGGATTATTCGGTATAATCATGACCGTAATGTGAGAATGATGTGGTGAAAGTCCTCATTGGCATGTTGTTCATTGATGGACAGTTGTTGGTATGATTATGACTATGGATTATTCGGTATAATCATGACCATTGATGATTACATGAATATCCTTAGCCGTGATGTAGAGATGATTCGATTTTATTTATTAAGCTGTGTCTCAACGATAAAGTTGATGAAAAACTTTTTAAATCATAGAAGATAGTAGATTTTATGCTCTACTTGACTCTTCTAATAGATTGCTTATTCCGCTGCAGTTGTTGATCTAAAACTTGTTGTCTATTATATTCTATCAGTTGTTATACTGTTGAAGGCTAAGGATAATTTATTCTTCATTATCTTAGTCATAATATTTCTTACTGGGCTAGTTGAGCTCACCCTTTCTTTCACTATTCTCTTCAGGAAATGAGAATATAGCTGGGACGAGTCGGGGAACGGATTGACGGTCCAGATGGTTGTTTTAGTAGTCCTCACTATTCTATAAAATAGTGTGACAATAAATATAATGAGGACTCCATTGAGTGTTGATATTATCTAGAAGGCAATATCTTGTTTAAACTCTCAACTATGTTTTGTCGTATTTTACACTACTGCTGTATAATTAAGTTGTATTTGAATTTTGGACCATGTATTTGGTGACTCAAGATGGGTGATGTATACCTGTTTTGGCGGCGTCACAGTTGGTATCAAAACTTAGGGATATGATCCCTGGCGGAGATGTGAGACAAGAACTAGGAGGGGAGAGACGGGGAATTCCTTCGCTAGTATGACCTACCTAAGTTTATTTGGCATTTAATTGGTCGGTCAGAGTATAGGGATAATATGTGATATGTCAATTAACCCTTGTTTTGTGACAGTATTTAAAAATGGCATCTGAAAATGTTGAGATTAGCAATGAAGCACATGAGACCGTTGAGTCACCAACGATCAATACCCAGGATAATGTACAACAGGAAGACACTAATCCTCAGGTAAACAATAACACCGATGAAATGGTGAACGATGGAATGTTCAGAGACTTTATGCAATTCATGCAATATCAGGCGAGAGAGACTCCTGTTCAAAATACAGGTGGAAACAATGGCAACCCACGGCTGGTCACTGCTAAGCAGTTTAAGGAGCTGGGACCGCCGGAGTTTTTGGGAAAGCCAGAACCACTTAAGCTGGGGACGTGGTTAAAGCAGATCACCAGGATATTTGATGTCTTGGGATGCTCCGAGGAGCAAAAGGTTCCCTTTTCCACCTTTATGTATCGTGAAGAGACAGATTATTGGTGGAAATCTGTAAAGCGTACCCAGCCTGATGCACTTAAGATGTCTAGGGAGAAGTTCCAAGAGTTGTTCAACGACAAGTACTTTCCCGAAAGTATTCGTCACATGAAGGAGGTGGAATTCATCAAGTTGGAGCAAAATAATATGACCGTGTCGTAATACGAGGCTAAATTTACGGAGTTATCCCGGTTTGCATCCCATTTGGTCGATAATGAGGAGCGAATGACGCGAATGTTTCTAAGAGGTTTGAAACCCGATATACGTCAATACCTCATTTCTCACAAACTTTATTTATATTCAGATGTTGTGAATAGGGCTCAGTTATTGGAGCGCGATAATGAGTCAGAACAACCAAAAGGCAACGAGCAACAACACGATAATAATCATACCGGTGGCAACGGCCATCGGAACAATGATAACCATCGTGGGGGAAATTATCATGCCAAGAATGGTAACCACTTTGGTGGTAATCATGGCCAAGATAATAGGAGTGAAAATTTCAAGAAGAGAATGTTCAACAACGATGGAAAGATAGCAGCACCAACAACTGTTAAGGAAGGAGAACGACCGTCGGTCGTATGCTTCAAATGCGGAGGGGAGGGACATATCAGTCCAAACTGCGTGATGCAGTCCAAAGCATGTTACAATTGTGGAAAAGAAGTTCACATAGCCCCATTTTGTCGTGCACCAAAGTCAAGTCTAGCTGGGACGGTGGTACCCAAGGCGGATACGGACAAAACAAAGTCAGTGATTTCAAGAAGAGTGTTTTTCGTGACTTCTCAAAAAGCGAGTAACCCGAACGAAGTTAGCACGGGTTAGTTAATTAAAATTTTTTGCGAAGTCTATACCTTATTAGATACCAGTTTTACCCATTCTTTTATCTCTCTTGCTTGCACTCAACATTTAAATTTGACCCTAGAGAGGTTAGACTTGGACTTATTAGTTGAAACTCCGTTAGGAGAAACCTTCGTTACCTCTACTGTTTATAAATCTTGTTTGATTCAAATCGACACTTTCACGTTACTTGTCGATCTTATCTCTTTGAAAATACTTGCCTTTGATGTGATTTTAGGAATCGATTGGTTAACTACTCATCATGCTTTTCGTAAGGTTGTTAGCTTTCATATTCCTAACCAACATGTTATGCGAATTCAAACAATCAAACCACTAAAGTCAATCATTGTCATATCAAGCCATAAGTAAAGAGCCCCGAGCCTTTCGCTGGTGACTTCCTTGTGTGGAATGCACCGAAGCCAGACTATCCGTAGGGGACACCGTGAATAACGGTGGCAAGTTGATAGGTATCAAAGTGACGTGCTATCCAAGTCTTGGATGAGAGTCACAGTTTTGAATAATATTTCTATTGTTAATAAATTTTCTGACGTATCCCTAAAGACTTCCTAGTCTACTTAGAGCGTGAAATCGAATTTTGTATTTACCCCAGTACAAATCCCATTTCTAAAACCCTCAAATATTTTTTTCACCTAGACCAAATGTATTATGCGCCAAAGACGTTGGCTCGAGCTGTTGAAGATTACGACTATACCATCCAATATCATCGTGGAAGAGCAAACGTGGTAGCTGACGCGTTGAGTAGAAGATCGTATGCGTTTATGAGTGCGATGTTGTTAACACAAAAACTCATTTCGTATAACTTATAAATGATGAAGATAGAGTTAAAGACTCTAGGGACCCACGTGAAGATAACGAATATACGATTAGAATCGACTTTAATCGATAAAGTTAAAGCCGTTCAAGCTACATACTCAGAGCTGATGAATGTGAAGAAGAAGGTTCAAGAGGGCGTTATTCTAGAAGTAAGAATCGATGAATAGAGGAAATCTCAACCCTCGATTTAATTGGCCCATTTGAAATCCTCGATTGAGTAGGAACTGTGGCCTATAGACTCGCTTTACCGCCAAGTATGTCACGTGTTCATAACATTTTTCACGTGTCGATGTTACGTAAATATGTGGACGACCCAAACCACTTTATTGAATTAGAACTAAACGAGAAAGCAGAAGATTTAACGTATGAGGAGATACGTTTTAAAATCTTAGATAAGAAGGATCATATTCGACACTCAAAGGTTATAACTCAAGAGTTGGAATATGAAATGAAGTCAGGGTATCCTCATCTCTTCGGCATACCAGGTAGGTACGTAAATTTTGAGGGCAAAATTTCATAAGGAGGGGAGATTGTAAGACCCCGATTTTTTTAAATGAAAGTATTCAATTTTCCTATAATTATTATGTTATTTCGTAAATGGTTAAATTGATAAAAGGTTAAAGTTAAGGGTGATATGTGAAAATTTTGTAAAGTATGCAAGTTATAAAATATTCTTTTGGTCGGGGAATATTATTTTTGTCGGAGAATATTCGTACGACGGCACAATCATTGGCGGACCCCACAACAGAAGTATTGTCGTAGTAAGAAAACGACAGAATTATATTTTTATAAAAATAACGGCGGAAATGTTACTGTTAAAACTATTGAACTATCTGGTAGTAAAAGTACAGTAATACGCGTAGTTGCATAGTAGCACACGGTATTGATTATTGATGCTTACGTAAGAAGTCACATAGTTATACTCAATTATTGCTACTGTAATTGAAGCATCATATCTCTCATATTACTGATTCAATTATTGTTACAATATCATCTGTATAATATGTTATATTATTAAATCAATAATTGAGACAACAAAGTTATTCATATTATTAATTGCAATATTGACAATGTCTAGAAGTTCTGTCAAGGAGAGGTTAAATAATCTAATAGCGCGCCAATAGGGAGAAATCTTTATCAGAAAGCCCCCTCTTTCCTGAGAACGACCTGGTTGTTAAATATTATGAATTATAATATTAATGATGAATAAGTTCGTGTTGATTAAAGATAAAATGAATAGTTCCATTGTGTTGGAATTATTAGTATTAGTAAAAATCGACATTTATTTCGATAATAATTGATGTCTGGAAGTTACACTGACCAGTCGGGTAATTAACCGGATAAATGAGCAATTAATTGCTATTAATTCACATGCTTATAACTATATGTTCACATGTGTGTACTATTGATTCACATGATTTACTATTAGGGGAGTTGGTGCAAAATTGATAATACTTGCATGACTAAATTAAAAATGATGAAAAAGAGGAAGATATTGTACTGTAATATTTTGAGCCCCAAAATGTGTAATTATTGAAACTATATTTTCCTATAAATAGAAGTTCATTCTCCTTTCATTCTCACCAATTCACTAAGTCTCACAAGAGAAATTATTATAGAGAAATTATAGAGAGAAAGAAGAAAAGAAGTCTGCTACCTCACTAATTCAGTATCCAGTTTTCTTCTAAGGTAAGGGGTATTATTCCTTCGTATTCATGAAGAGAGTTATTTTCTTTTAATACTCGTAAGGGTTGTTATTCCATTCTTTATTATTATGTTGGAATAACATGTCTATGCGAAGTACTGCATACATGGTGAAATTCTTCTGTTATTCCATTCTTTATTATTTTATTAGAATAACATGTCTATGCGGTCTATCGCATGCCTGGTGAATTCTGTTGTTATTCCATTCTTTATTATTCTGTTGGAATATCCTGTCTGTGCTGATTACGCATGACCTGGTTCCCTTCTTTATTATTCTGTTGGAATATCTTGTATGTGCGGATTACGTATGCCCTGGTTCCATTCTTTATTATTCTATTGGAATAACCTGTCTGTGCGGTCTATCGCATGCCTGTTGAATTCTTTTGTTATTCCATTCTTTATTATTCTGTTGGAATAACCTGTCTGTGTGGACTACCGCATGCATGGTGAATGATCCTTCGTATTCATTCCTCATTAAATTGTGGAAATGATATGTCTACGTGGATTACCGCATGGCGGGTGAAAATCTATTTACAGTTTCATATATTCTATTATACTCAGTTAAAATTTTGGCTTCTATACTCTATGAAATTAGTAGAATATTCTGGATATTTGCGCTTCATCCATTATCTTTTCATGGAAATATTCTTCTGAGCATTCTTGAATTTTACTCCACAAAGCAGTATCATGTTGACAATTTGAACGTTATTGATTTCTGGATAAATTAAATTATAAAATCTTTAAAATTTATCTTGAACTTGTTTTATTGAATTATTATGTCATTGTCATCATCCTCATGCTTATATTGTGATGAAAGTCATCTTTGGCTTACGTGCATAGATGGACTTGGTATGATTATGACCGGGAATTATTTGATATAATCATGACCGTAATGTGACAAATGATGTGGTGAAAGTCCTCATTGGCCTGTAGTTCATTGATGGACAGTTGTTGGTATGATTATTGTTGCCTCTTTTTCAGTTCTGATAAAAGAGCTCTAACTCATGCAAGCATACATATGTCAACAAGTAAAATACAGAGTAAGTAGAGTATCGATCCCACAGAGAAAGTTGTCAAATTTAAACTACTATGCATCAATTAAATCACTGTAATTATATGCTTAGACTAATGACAATATTAGTGAATTACTCTAATGGCAAATAGCAATTAAAATAAGACTAATAATGGAATAAATCAAATCTGGAAATAATGAGATCCTAACGTCATTTAATACTTCATCTAATTACCACTATCATGCAAGAAGTGTTCACATATCACATGAAAGTAGTCAAGAGCACTAATAGAGTCATAGCCATTTTTCAATGCATTATGACCTACTTACATAGCATTCACAGATGATAGACTCCATGTAATCGTCAATATAACCAAAATCGCTATATGTCTATGTGAAATTGCAATCATGCTAAACTTAAGCACAAGCCCTTATTTTAACTCACACGGTGAAACAATATATGTCTATTTGGTTCACAAAATACACAAGCCATATAAAACAGCCCCATATTCGTATGCTATCATGATTACAATCCATACTTGCATGTTCATTGTCAATTCCATACAAGTACTGAGATGAATGGTGATCAAGCATTCATACATGCAAAACAACCACGATAGAAATCCCATATGATATGCAAAATAGCCCTAGCAATCAAGCATGCAACTAAACTACACATTAAAATCCATTAGAATCCCATAATGGAGTTTAGTTCATAACTGAACCAAAAGCCATTATGGGATCAACGCAAAACATGGTTAATAAACAAACAATTGAAAGATGAAGGATAGAACGATCAAACTCAATTGCTGAATATAAACCAATGTTAAAGAACAAATCCTCATAAAATTCCATCAAAATAATAATACTAATTCACAATGATAGAGAATCCCAAGAAGAATTGGAAGAGTAGGCATTTTGGCTTTGTTCTATATTGGAGTCTCCCTCACGGTTTAAACCCTAGTTACTACGATAAAAATACGTTAAAAGTTATCCAAGATACCTCTGACACCAGTCAGATATCGTTTTAATCAAATATAACCCTTTTAATTAAAAAAATTAAAATAAAACAAATCAGCAACTTCAGGCCTCGCCCCTCCAGTGTATATCTCGCGTGGGCGCGAGACTTGCAGTAGGTAAAGTTGTCTGGCTGGATGCTCGCGTGGGCGCGCGTCTCCAAGCTTGTCATGTCGCGCGGCCGCGCGTCTAGCAGTCTGTGTCTTCTGATTCTGTTGCTGCACTGATTTTCTCTGCTGCTCCATCCATGCTTCACTTGATCCTCTTGCCATGCATATCCCAGCTTGTGCCTCGCCTTCATGCGTCCATTAGCCTCGTGCCCTCTAATACCACCAAAACAGGCCATTTTTTGCACTTTTTCACCAAAAGGAGTTTTCAGTAAATGCAATGCAAAATAACATGAAATGCACTAAAAACATACTAAAATGTACTTGAGATGGGCATAGTTCGCGTGATTGGTATTCAATAAGTAGGTATAAATCCCACTTATCAAATACCCCCAAAGTTGAATTGTTGCTTGCCCTCAAGCAATGCATGCTAAATAATAATGAAAATGAAACTACAATACTATGCACTAAGCTATGATGCAAACTAGTCTCACATAGTTCCAGCCATAACAGAATTTCAGTCCAAATTGCCTTAGTGAATTATCCAGATCCAAGAATATAATTTCAAACCAAACAAAAGGCATAATATCATACACTCAGATCATTCATATATGCTATAGAGATGTTGTGTGTGTGTGTAGTGTTCACCAAAACTTGACTTAAGCAACGATTATACATGTTACATTGCTCAAAACAGAAAATTATAGTCTAAATCAAGATTCATGTATACTCATTCAACACAGACTGTTTCAACATATCAACACAAACTAAGGTTCAACAATGGGCTTAACTGCTTTATTGCTACTCACGAGGACGATTTTTTCGCACTTTCCCGTGGTGTTTATTGCTATTTTTCTTTTCTTTTTCTCTATTTCTTCTTTTTTTTTTCACATGACTGTGCAATATCTTAATCCATTAGGCACACTGCTACCCCTTAGCGAGCTTTCAACCAATGACTCCCAGACCATGAAAGACCTTAGGGCGCTAGGTGTAGAGACAATCCCCCCGGGCGTACTTACTCAAGTAGCCAGGGCCCCGAATTAAGACTAGCCACGTTATTGCTATTTGATTTTTTTTATACATAGCATACATATGTTTTCCCAAAGTTTAAATGTCAATGTTTCATACAGTCTAAGATTACTTTTCATATATTTCTCTTTTTAAAACTACATTTGCTATCAAGCAATGCAACACATACTTCTTATACCTACAAGCGATTGTGAACACATATGTGCAAACCGAAAGCATTTAAACAGCAACATGAATTTCATCATGTAAAACATTATATCTCAGCTCACGTTATCCAAAACATTCATGACTTTTTTTAAATTCACTATCATCATTGGCTAGACCAAATTTCTATAAAGTTAAACATTGTGAGACATGCAAACTAAAACATACTAGCACAAGCAATAATGACTAAAAATTAAAAAATGTAGCAAAATTTTATCTAACACCTAAACATGAAAAATTAAAACTAAACATGCAAAAACTAAATGAAACTATATGCAACTATACTACTACCCCAATACCCCCAAACTTATCATATTCAATGCCCCATTGAATGAAGGTAAAGGGTACAGAAAACTCCCCTAATAATCGGCTGAACCACCCTCCTCGGGTGGTGAATCTGGTGGTGGATATGACACTGCTGTCCCGAACTGAGGCCACTCGAGCATTGTTCCCTGCTGTACAAAAGCTTCTGCTAAAGCCCTCGTGAGACCCGTAGTAAATGCGCCAAAATTATCGTACATGGCATCGACTTTGCGCTCCAACCTTCGGAGCTGGCGATCGCCATGAGGAGCATGTGGTCGTGTTGACAGGCCCGCTTCATCTGTCTGAGAGGGCTGCTGGGATGGCTCTAAGAATGTTGGCTGGATGATAAAACCCAATCCTCGCTGGTGCGGTTCACCACCCGTCCAATCCTTGAACTTAGCAATTGTGGCATGAGTGATGTTGTGGCTCAGTTTCTACAGTTTTTCATTATTCCACAGGACTCCTTGTTGGGTACAAAGCATGGCTGCCATAGATGCATGCGAAATACTCCCAGTAGTGCTCCCCCGCCAATAACGTAGCATGTTTTGATGAATTAGGTGGCCGACGCCAATGTACATGCCTTTGATAATGCCCCATAAAATGATAGCCCGCTCAGTGGTTACTTCATGCTTGTGAGCGAACGGAATTAATTTGGCACATATAAACAGATTCCATGCTTTGGCATAGCGATTCAAGGCGGATGCTGGAAAAGATTTTGGCTCGATCGTACTTACCTTATAATTCCATTTGGTTCTCGAAATGCACAATTCCGAAATCACTAAGTCCAAGTTCGTCATCAAATGTGCACCTGTGACCCAATTAGCAGACCCAGTCGGTGGTGTGTCAGTTATCCCAAACACTGCTCTGATGGCTAGGGGGCGAAAATCCACTTGTACTCCTCGAACCAGCGTTATCCCTCCTTTTATTTCCTCCTTTGCATTCACGTAGAACTCTCGAACAACCCCCATGGGAATAGGCATAGGAGTTGCAGCTAGGTAAACCTAGCCGCGTTCTCTTATCATATTCCATAGTTGGTCGTCTTTCTTATCAGGTTTAAATCCCTGTTCCTTCATAAATGATTTAGCCATGATGCGATAATATTCTTCCTGGGCTTCCAAACTGATAAACTTCCTGTGGTCCATGACATCCTTGTCTTGGTTACTGGAGGATGATTCTGAGGATGAAGAGATGGAGATTGAATGTACTCTTTTTGGACCCATGTACAGATGATAGGGCGGTAATACAGATGCTTTGCTACAGATGAGAGTACCCCTAAACTCGTTGTTGCACCACCCACGCAGAAACCCTAGATTTACATCAGTGGAGAGGGTTGTGGTATGAGCTTTGATGAGAGCTGGGCAGTTTTATGAGTATGGGAGAATAGAAGAATATGCTAATATTGTGTCCTGTGAGAGGCCAAGTTGACCACAACTCGGTTTATAAACTTTAAAAATTTTCAACGCTTGGTGTCGCGCGCGGCCACGTGGCTTTGTAGAGGAATCCTTGCGCGGGCGCGAGTAAATTATTAGCTACTAACTTCCAGAAGCGGGGGTGCAATTTCTTAAGTTGTATCATGCGCGGCCGTGCGATGTAACTTCCTGTACTGTAACATTTTTACCCCCAAGCAGCAAATCAGTGATGCGTGCAAATGAAAGTACCTACATGGACATGAATGCATAACATATAATTTATCAAACATGAAATAGAGATAATCTAACTAATACTCTATTGAATAATTGAAAAGAACATAGAAATAGAAATAATGGGTTGCCTCCCATCAAGAGCTAAGTTATAGTCAATTAGCTTGACTGTCTCTGAATCTCATGGAGAAGAGAGAGTGGAGGTGATTGTCTGTCTGTCCACCTCACCACCAAAGTAATGCTTTAATCGCTGGCCATTTACCTTAAAAGGCTTGTCCGAAAACTGATCATATACTTCAATTGCACCATGCGAAAAGACAGTCTTCACTGTAAACGGACCTGACCATCTTGATTTTAGCTTTTCGGGAAAAAGTTTAAGTTTGGAGTTATAAAGAAGAACCCTTGGTCCCGGTTCTAATGTCCTCTCTATGATCTTTCTATAACTTCAAATTCTCATACGCCTGTAGTCTAAATTCATCTAACTCATTGAGTTGGAGTAGACGTTTCTCCCCTACAGCTTTCAAATCAAAATTGAGCTTCCGTATTGCCCAATATGCCTTATGTTCTAACTCCATAAGGAGGTGACAGACTTTTCCATGCACGAGTTGAAAAGGTAACATTCCCAACGAAGTTTTGTATGCAGTTATATAAGCCCAGACTGAATCATCCAACTTCAACGACTAGTCTTTCCGTGTGGGATTCATAACTTTTTCCAGGATTCGTTTAACTTCTAGATTCGACACTTCAGCTTGGCCATTCATTTGTGGGTGATAAGCTGTAGCAATGCGGTTGTTTATCCCATACTTAGCCAACAAAGCTGTAAGCTGCCTGTTGCAGAAATGACTGCCTTCGTCACTAATGATAGCCCTTGGAGTCCCAAACCTCGTGAAAATGTTTCTGTGTAAAAATCTGAGGACGACCTTGGCATCATTTGTTGGAAGAGCTGCCGCTTCGACCCATTTAGAGACATAATCCACTGCAAGCAAGGTATAGAGATTTCCACAGGAAGAAACAAAGGGTCCCATGAAATCAATTCCCCACACATCAAAAATTTCTACTTCGAGGATCATATTCAAAGCCATTTCATTTCTTTTGGAAATGTTCCCCACTCGCTGACATCTATCACACCGCTGGACAAAACTGTATGCATTCTTGAAAATTGTCGGCCAGTAGAACCCTGATTGTAGTGCTCTAGCCGTTGTTCTTTCACCACCATAGTGACCTCCATACATAGTAGAATGACACTCCTGCAGAATCCCTTCGGTCTCGCTATATGGAATACACATTCTTATCACTTGATCAGAACACTATTTAAATAAGTAAGGCTCATCCCATATATACAATTTGACATTGTGTAGAAATTTCTTCTTTTGATAACCCACCAAGTTAGAAGGTACCATCTTACTTACCAGATAATTCACGTAGTCTGCGAACCATGGCACTTCCCCTTTCACCACAAATAACTGCTCATCTGGAAAGGATTCGTTAATCATGACGTTATCGTTTACTTCCCTTTTCGGATTCTCGAGTCGAGATAAGTGGTCCACCACTTGGTTTTCAGTCTCCTTTCTGTCCTTGATTTCCAAATCAAATTCCTGCAGTAATAAAATCCATCTAATCAACCGGGGTTTTGCATCCTTCTTCGCCACTAAATGTCAAATTGCCACGTGATCCATATACACTATCACCTTTGTGCCAATTAGATATGCTCGAAACTTATCAAAGGCGTATACCACTGCCAATAACTCTTTCTCTATGGTGGTATAGTTCAATTGTGCATCCACGAGGGTCTTGCTGGCATAATAGATCACATGAAATATCTTATCCTTCCGCTCTCCCAAAACAGCCCCTACGGCGTAATCACTGGCATCATACATCAACTCAAATGGCAGAGCCCAATCTGGTGCAGTAATCACTGGTGCTGAAGTTAGTTTTCTCTTTAGGTGCTCAAATGCTGACACGCAGGCTTCATCAAAACTGAACTATGCATCCTTCTCTAATAGACTGCATAGTGGTTTAGTTATTTTGGAGAAGTCCTTGATGAATCTGCGATAGAAACCTGCATGTCCCAAAAAGCTGCGAACACCTTTTACTGAAGTAGGTGGTGGCAAGTTCTCAATAGTCTCCAGCTTTGCCCTATCCACCTCAAATCCCTTCTTCGAAACCTTGTGTCCCAATATGATTCCTTCTTGGGCCATGAAATGGCATTTTTCCCAGTTCAGCACTAAGTTCATTTCAACACACCTCTTCAAGACCATAACCAGATTCTCAAGGCATAAGTCAAATGAGTCCCCGAAGATTGAAAAGTCATCCATAAATACCTCCATATTCTGCTCCACCATATCTGAAAATATAGCCATCATGCATCTCTGAAAGGTGGCTGGAGCATTGCACAACCCGAAAGACATTTTCCTGAAAGCGAAAGTACCATACGGGCATGTGAAGGTAGTCTTTTCCTAGTCTTCTGGAGCTATCATAATTTGATTGTAGCCCGAATATCCGTCCAGAAGGCAATAGTACTCATGACCTGCTAATCTATCCAACATCTGATCAATAAATGGGAGTGGAAAATGATCCTTCCTCGTAGCTTTGTTGAGCCTGTGGTAATCCATGCAGACTCTCCACCCCGTTACTATTTGTGTTGGAATTAACTCATTATGCTCATTAGTCATGACTGTCATGCCACCCTTTTTCGGAACACACTGCATTGGGCTCACCCATGAGCTATCTAAAATTGGATAAATTATTCCTGCATCTAACCATTTCAGTAACTTAACCCCTTCTTTCATTATCGGATTAAGCCTTCTTTGTTGCTTAACTGACGACTTGCTACCATCTTCCATCAGGATCTTGTGCATGCAATACGAAGGGCTGATCCCTTTGATATCTGCTATGGTCCATCCAATAGTGGATTTGAACTCTCGTAGCACTCGTAGCAATTTTTATTCCTGACAAGGTGTTAGTACAGAAGCATTAATCACCGGTAATTTTGAATCTGAACTTAAAAATGCATACCTGAGATGTTCTGGAAGTGGTTTTAACTCCAGCATTGGAGGTGTCTCAAGAGATGGCTTTAACTTTACTGAGGCTTCCCCAGCTTTTGTCAATGGCTCGGCAGGTGGTCTGAATTTCTGAAATTGTGGTGTGGTATCCAGATATTGCACAAATTGGTCAAATTCCTCGTCCTCCGAATCTGAGTTCTCATCAGTGATATTCCTCAAAGGTTCATAATCCACTAGATTTTGTACTTCATCATTTAGAACTCGATTTACCCAATCGATTAGGAAACAATCCTCTTCATCTGCTGGGAACTTCATGGCCTTGAAGACATTAAAGGTCACCTCTTGATCATGTACACACATAGTGAGTTCCCCTTTTTGCACGTCTATCAGAGTCCTTCCTGTGGCTAAGAATGGTCTCCCTAGTATGATCGATATACTCTTGAGTTTCTCAAAATCTAAAATGATGAAGTCAGCCGGAAAGATGAATTTGTCCACTTTCACCAACACATCTTCAATAATTCCTCGTGGATACGTGATGGATCTGTTAGCTAGCTGCAACGTAATGTTTATCGGCCTTGGAGCCGGCAATCCCAACTGATTAAACACTGACAAGGGCATCAGATTGATACTTGCCCCAAGATCATATAAACACTTTTCGAAGTTTATCTTTCCGATACTGCACAGAACTGTGAAATTGCCCGAATCTTTCAGCTTTAGAGGTAGTTTACGCTGAAGCACTGCACTGCATTCCTCTGTCAAAGCCACTATCTCAAACTCATCTAATCTTTTCTTCCTTAACAATATACCCTTCATAAACTTTGCATAGCTTGGCATTTGTTCCAATGCCTCGGCGAACGATATGTTGATCTGCAGCTTTTTGAATACCTCCAAGAACTTGCTAAATTGTTTGTCTTCCCTCTGCTTATTCAATCTCTACGGATATGGTACTTGAGGGTGAATTGGTGGCATTGAACTCTTGACCTTCTTTTCTGAACCTACTTTATCTTTCTCTTCCTGCTGTTCCTCAGAATTTTTCAAATTTTCTTCCTCAACAGTCACCTGTCCTGCCTTGCGCTGCCGCGCGGCTTCCCTTTATAACTCATGCGTGGGCGCGCGACTGTCAGTTCCTGCAGTATTCTTCCCAGATCTCAATGTAATCGTTTGACACTATTCCTTCTCGTCACTTCTAGGATTTGCCTCTGTGTTACTTAGCAAAGAACCTTGGGGCCTGTTGTTAAGCATGCTCACCATCTACCCCATTTGAGTTTCCAGATTCTTGATTGCCACTGCTTGGCTTTTGATCATAACTTTCGTGTTTGCCATGTATTTCAACATTATCTCCTCCATTTCTGATTTCTTTTTTGGCTGTGGTGCAGTTGGAGTGTGATGTTGTTGTTGTTGAGAAAATCCCGGCAGAAACGGTGGTTTTGGATGAAAATTGTGGCTGAGATGACTATGGTTGAAACTGTTGGTTCGGCTGAAACTGATTCTGTTGATTTCCTTGGTTATTTGACCAACTAAAGTTTGGATGATTTCGATTGCTGGGGTGGTATGTGTTCTGAAACTGACCTTGATCTTTCCTGTAATTTCCCACATACTGTACTGACTCCGAGTTGATAGCACACTGATCTATCGAGTGTGACCCCACACAAATCTCACATACGAAGGCAACTGTTTTCGTCCTGCTTTCTACCAAAGTATCTATCTTCTTTGCCATCCCTTCCATCTGTGCTGACAACTGAGTAATAGCATCTACCTCCAACACACCTGCAACTTTGGGCTGTGGCATCCGAGCTATAGGATTCTGGTAGTTATTTACAGCCATAGTCTCGATAAGTGTATAGGCCTTGTCATAGCTCTTTGCCCATAATGCCCCTCCTGCAGCTGCATCCATAATAAGTCTCGACTGCCATCCCAAACCATTGTAAAATGAGTTGATCACCATCCAATCTGGAATACCGTGATGTGGACACTTCCTTAGCATCTCTTTATATCTCTCACATGCCTCATATAAGGACTCGCCCTGTTGTTGCTCAAACTGAGAGATAGTTGTTCTCATCTTTGCAGTCTTAGCCATTGGAAAGAACTTGGCCAAAAATTTCTATGTTAAGTCCTCCCATGTAGTGATTGACCCTGACAGCAGAGAATGTAGCCAACTTCTCGCCTTATCCATCAATAAAAATGGGAATAACCTTAGTCTGATAGCATCCATCGTCACACCGTTGTATATGAATGTGTCACATATCTCGATAAAACTTAACAGGTGTTCATTCGGATCATCCGTAGCAGCACCCCCAAACTGTACCGAGTTCTGCACTATTTGAATAGTGCCCGATTTAATCTCAAAAGTATTGGCTGCTATAGCCGGTCTGACTATGCTAGACTGCAGTCCGTTTATGTTTGGCATGGAATAATCCCTTAGAGCCCGATGCTCTTCTCTTTGCTCAATTCTCTGTTTTTCTGCCATACTAGATGTTGTACTTTCTAACTGCGCTTGCAAGTTTCTCCGCACACTTGCTTTCCAACCTCTTCTGCTAATGTTACCCTGTGCTGGTGTTAATTCTGAGTTAGATGATCATGTGTGCATAAAAACCTACACGTACCTGAAACCATAAACAAAGCAAAAATAGAAATAAGGAACAATCAGAATTGTCTAAGTCATACAATATAGCTTTAAACTGATGATAATTATTTAAATTAAAACGCCTTTCCCCGGCAATGGCGCCAAAAACTTGTTGCCTCTTTTTCAGTTCTGATAAAAGAGCTCTAACTCATGCAAGCATACATGTGTCAACAAGTAATACAGAGTAAGTAGAGTATCGATCCCACAGAGAAAGTTGTCAAATTTAAACTACTGTGCATCAATTAAATCACTGTAAATATATGCTTAGACTAATGACTATATTAGTGAATTACTCTAATGGCAAATAGCAATTAAAATAAGACTAATAATGGAATAAATCAAATTTGGAAATAATGGGATCCAAACGTCATTTAATACTTCATCTAATTACCACTATCATGCAAAAAGTGTTTACATATCACAGGAAAGTAGTCAAGAGCACTAATGGAGTCATAGCCATTTTTCAATGCACTATGACCTACTTACATACCATCCAAAGATGATAGACTCCACGTAATCGTCAATATAACCAAAATCACTATATGTGTAAAACCCTAAATTTTACGAATAAGATTTAATTTTCTCGAAATAATTTTTTTTTAATATTATGGTGTGGATTTGATATAATGTTATAGTTATGGGAAGTATTTATAAATTTTGCAAAGTATGCAAGTTGTTATATAATGTTCGATTGGTTGGGGAATATTTGTTTTAACAGGAAATATTCGTACGACGGCACAATCATTGGTGGATCCCACAACGAAATTATTGTCGGATTGTAAAAACAATAAAAATATTTTTATTAAAATAACGGCGGAAGTTTTACCGTTAAAACTGTTGAACTACTCGGTAGTAAAAGTACAGTAATACGCGTGGTTGCATAGTAGCACGCGGTATTGATTATTGATATTTACGTGAGAAGTCACTCAGTTTTGTTCAATTATTTTTACAGTAGTTGCTGCATAGTATCTCATGTTATTTGATTCAATTATTGTTGATTGTTATATATATATATATATATATATATATATATATATATATATATATATATTATAAGTTTTGTTTTATTAGTATTATTAATGTAATAAAATAGAAAAACTTTTTATATAAAACATAATACTTTTATAAAGTTATTCATTTTATTAGATTATAAATAGAATATATTATATTTTATTTAAAAGATTTTGCTTTAAATATGGACCGTCCGATTAAAAGTAAATCAATTTGGACCGTTCATGAATTAGTTACTATGCAGTCCATTCTTCTATAAATAGAAGCTCATTCCTTCATTATTTCTTACGAATTCACTAAAACTCTAGAGAGAGAAACTATAGAGAGAAAGAAGAAAAGTGTTCTGCTACTTCACTACTCCTATATCCAGTACTCTTCTTTCTAAGGTAAGGGATATTATTTATTATACCCGTAAGGGATATTATTTCTTTTGTATTCATGAAAAGAACTTTTGTTATTCCATTATTTATTATTCTATTGGAATATCCTGTCTGTGTGTTTTACGCCGGACCTGGTTCCGTCTTTATTATTCTGTTGGAATATCATGTCGGTGCGTTTACGTCGGACCTAGTTCTATTATTTATTATTCTGTCGAAATATCCTGTCTGTGCATTTACGCCGGACATGGTTCCATTATTTATTATTCTATCGGAAGATCCGGTCGGTGCATTTACGCATGACCTGGTTCCGTTATTTATTATTCTTTATTATACTCTGTTGGTTAAAATTTTGGCTTCTATACTCCATGAAATTAGTGAAATATCCTTGATATTTGCGCTTCATCCAGTATCTTTTCATGAAAATATTCTGTAAGACCCCGAATTTTATGAAATAAAAGTATTCAATTTTTCTATTTAGCAAATGGTTAAATTGATCAAAAGTTAAAGTTAAGGGTGATATATGAATATTTTTCAAAATAAGCAAGTGGTTATAAAATATTCATTTCTGGTCGGTGAATATTCGTGTGGTCGTGGAATATTCTTTCTGTCGGGGAATATTCGTACGACGGCGCAGCCTTGTGTGGGCCCCATAACGAAAAGCGATTGGATATTCTTTCTCTTTCTCTCTCTATATTATGAAGCATATTTTGTGAGTATTTAGATACTTTGAGAGTTGCTATTCAGTGCAAGTTTCCTTCGGCTTTGCATTCCAGTCAGAAATACTACACTTTTGAGGTAAGGGATAGTAATGGATTTTAAGGGTTATTATGTTTTTCAGTTCGTAATTCTTCTGACCTTCAAAAAATTCTGGAAAAATTTAAAATGATATTTTGATGAGATTTATTGATTGTATCCAAAAATGGTGATTTTTGGATGTATAGACTAAGAGTTACGAATTTTACGGGAAAAGACTATTTTAAAAGTAACCGCTTATAACTCCTTGTGGTTAACTCTAAAATTGATGAATTTTTTTTTGGAAGTATAGCTATATAATATCAGTATACTCTGTAAATTTTGGAATTTTTGGATAAAAGTACAATTTATGATAAATGTCTAAATATTCGACGGTTTTGGCCATATGAAAAATAGTAAATGAATTTTAAAAATTCTGAGAAAAATATATGTTCACTATGGGACTATATTATGCTAAATTCCAGGAAAAAAATATTTTTGGAACTGATTTTGTATTTTTCATGAAAATAGCTTAGTTATGAGTAAATGAATTAAATATGTTATGTGAAGTAAGAAAATTAGAAAATATGATTTTATAGCTTGAGAATCATATATGAGTTATATGCAGATTTTTGATGAGGATTTTGGTTATTGGTGATGAAATCTTAAGAGTTGGCATTTTATGATGATTAAATACATTAATTAGTAAAGTGTAAACAATTTAAATAAATTGTTTATAAGCTTAAGAAATATTATTCTTTCAATATTATTATACCGAAATATTGGTATGGATTTTATTGTGGAATTTATACCTTTTTTATGTCGAGTTACTATTCATGAATTACTATTCACGAGTTACTATTTACGAGTTACTATTCACGAGTTACTATTCACGACAAAATTAGTTTCTTTTTCTGACCAAATTATAGTTGATTTATGAATATTACTCTTGAGATTAAATCTATATGTTGATTATATTGATTTTATTATCATATATAACATTTTTATAACCCTAATGATGATATTTCTCTTTGACTTGAGTGTAAAGATGGGTAGATTTTTGGTATGATCATGACTATGGGTTCCCTTTGGGTAGTAGTGTAAAATTAAATTGTTGACTGGTATGATCATGATCATTGAATTTATAATTGAATATCTTTAGCTTAAGTGCAAAGGTGAATTGATCAACATGGTTATAATTATTATTTATATAAATTCTTAAATGATTATATATTTCTTTGAGATATTAATATATTTGGCCTATAGTGCAAATATGAACTGTTGATGAATATATTTGGCCTGTAGTGCAAATATGAACTGTTGTTGAATATCTTTGGCCTGTAGTGCAAAGATGAACTGGTGATGAATATCTTTGGCTCGTAATGCAAAGATGACTTGTTGTTGAATATCTTTAGCCTGTAGTGCAAAGTTGAACTGGTGATGAATATCTTTGGCTCATAATGCAAAGATGACTTGTTGTTGAATATCTTTGGCCTGTAGTGCAAAGATGAGTTGTTGATGAATATCTTTGGCTCGTAATGCAAAGATGACATGTTGTTGAATATCTTTGGCATGTAGTGCAAAGATGACTTGTTGATGAATATCTTTTGGCCGTAGTGCAAAGATGAATTTATTAGTATGATTATAAACATGAACTGTGATTTGGTATAACCATGATGTTTGATGTTTCAGGTGATGAAAATTATCTTTGTCCTGGATGAGAAAAGGAATTTAGAAATACAATTACGATTATGAGTTATACACGTGATTGTGGATATGAATTGTTGATTGATGTTACAGGGATAAAACATTATTGATGGACTTTTAACGTGGAGAAGATAATAGACTTTATAGTCTATTTGACTCTTCTAATGGATTGCTCGTTCCGCTGCAACTATGGTTGAGAAGTTTTATCTACCATGTGTTCTAAATCTCTGATTTATTACTGATGAAAGTTATTGATAATTTAATTATCTTTAGTCATGATATTCTTTACTGGGCTAGTTGTGCTCACCCTTTTGCTTCACAATTCCTTTTCAAGTAAAAAGAGTGTAGCTGGGTCGAGCGGGGGTAACAAGGAAATAGAACGGTGGTCTCTAGCTGTGGAGTTCTCCCTAAGCAGTATAGAAAAATTCATTTAATAGTTATTTTTGGTGAATCTAATAGGGTAAGGTGTACCCAACGTTGGAAGGGTGTTTTGTCACTATCATACAAGATGTCTAATGACATACAACCTCGTGTCATCATAAGACATGGTTGTGCTCATCCACTTACTGAGTATCTTTACGAGCACTACCTATATAATCTTGGTGTTTGTTTGAAGTATAATTTTCAATTAGAGACAGTGGAGATAATGATATGTCAAGAGAAGACTCACCATTGGGAAGAATATGATAGTAAACTTCTCGTTTTTCTTTGGGGTCTATTGGGTCAACCAAGGATAATTCTGTGGCTATATGATATCTATCATAACCTAGACGCATGGCCTCCCATGTACGAAGATTTCCTTGAGCACTTCCCAAAGATTCTAATTTTTAAAACAGTTTTTGACTATACCTTTATGTAAGGTGTCATTGTGAGGTGTTGTCCACGGTTGGGACATGAGTCACATTTGGTATATATTTGTATCCAAACTCACAGCATATGTGTTGTTATATTTTGCACGACAATTGTTGTAATAAAGTTATAGTTATTTTCTGTACCATGTATTTGGCGACTCAGAATGGGTTGGATGAAATTGACCTATTTTGGGGTCGTTTCATTTTGGTATCAGAGCTATAAGTAAAGAGCCCCGAGCCTCTCGCTGGTGACTTCCTGTTGATGGGGGATGCACCGAAGCCAGACTCTCCGTAGGGGATGCCGTTCTGCGGTGGCAAACTGATAGGTATCAATGTAAGGTGCTGACACAAGTTGGTATCCAGAGTTACATTTTGGTATCAGAGCTACAAGTAAAGAGCCCCGAGCCTCTCGCTGGTGACTTCCTGTTGATGGGGGATGCACCGAAGCCAGACTCTCCGTAGGGGACGCCGTTCTGCGGTGGCAAACTTATAGATATCAATGTAAGGTGCTGACATAAGTTGGTGTCCAGAGTTACATTTTGGTATTAGAGCTTAGGGATATAGTCTCTGGCGGAGATCGGGGAATAGAACTAGGAGGGGAGAGATGCGTAAATCCTTCACTAGTGTGTCCTACCTAAGCTTATTTGTTGGTCAGTCATAATATCAGGATATTATGTGATATGTTAATTTGTTCATTTAACCCTTGTTTTGAAGCTGTATTCTAGAATGATATCTGAAATACAGAAGATGAACAACGGAGAAATCATGATGACAGGGAAGATGGAATCTGAAATGAAAGTAAGGTATTCTCAACTCTTTGAATTACCAGGTGCGTAAATTTCGAGGACGAAATTTCATAAGGAAGGGAGATTGTAAGACCCCGAATTTTATGAAATAAAAGTATTCAATTTTTCTATTTAGTATAAAAAGTTAAAGTTAAGGGTGATATATGAATATTTTTCAAAATAAGCAAGTGGTTATAAAATATTCATTTCTGGTCGGTGAATATTCGTGTGGTCGTGGAATATTCTTTCTGTCGAGGAATATTCGTACGACGGCGCAGCCTTGTGTGGGCCCCATAACGAAAAGCGATTGGATGAAGAAAATGACAAAATTGAGTTTTTATAAATAACGGCATAGTTGTTACCGTTAATACTGCTGGAATACCTGGTGGTTAAAATACAGTAATACGCGAGTTGCACAGTAGCACACGGTATTGCACATTATTTTTTTTAATTATTAATTCTTACGTAAGAAGGTACTACTCAATAATTGTTACAGTAGTTACTGTTCAATATTTTATTTTATTAATTCAATAATTGTTGCGTTGATATTTTATATTATTGTTGTTTCAATAATTGTTGTTGCACAGTATTTTCCATTATCAGATCAATAATTCATATTATTTGAATAATATTATTAGATAACATTATTAGCAATGTCTAGAAAGTTTTGTCTAAGGAGAGGTTTGGTCATCTAATTGCGAGCCAGTAAGGAGAAATCCTTATTGGAAAGCCCCCCCTTTCCTGGGAACGGCCTGGTTGTCATAAATGTAATTCTATAATATTAATTGTGAATAATTAATTATTGATTCATATGATAAGGAAATATTTATTTTATGTGGATATAAATGAGGGATATATTTTTGTGGTTAAAAATAAAGGAGTTAATGTTGATGTGTTTTATCAGTATTTTTATCGGAATGGAGGTATTAAAAATCAGGATTTTTGAGATATTTTGCGGGGGTTATAATTTTTAATCCGACCGTTGGATCGTGGTAATTTTTGGATATGTTATACATATATAAGTTGAGTATATGTCCACAAATTTTGAACCGTTAAAAATAAACGTATAATTTATTATGAATTTTACGAGATGACTGGTTTAAAAATTGTTGAAGTTTCGGAATTTATCATTTTGGTAGAAAATTCTAGAATTGGTGGGCCCCACTCTTGGTTGGTGAAGAAATGTGCTGAGATTTTTATTCAAATGTGGTGGGTGGGAATAGTAGCAGGTAAAGCCATCAGGTTGCAGGTTAAGTCTGCTTCGGCGTGCTAACATTTTCCTATAAATAAAGGGCTAAGTTAGAATTGAAAATCACACCAGAAACATAAGCTTTCTCTCTTTCTCTCTCTATATTATTAAGCATATTTTGTGAGTATTTAGATACTTTGAGAGTTGCTATTCAGTGCAAGTTTCCTTCGGCTTTGCATTCCAGTCAGAAATACTACACTTTTGAGGTAAGGGATAGTAAGGGATTTTAAGGGTTATTATGTTTTTCAGTTCGTAATTCTTCTGACCTTCAAAAAATTCTGGAAAAATTTAAAATGATATTTTGATGAGATTTATTGATTGTGTCCAAAAATGGTGATTTTTGGATGTATAGATTAAGAGTTATGAATTTTACGGGAAAAGACTATTTTAAAAGTAACCGCTTATAACTCCTTGTGGTTAACTCTAAAATTGATAAAATTTTTATTGGAAGTATATCTATATAATATCAGTATACTCTGTAAATTTTAGAATTTTTGGATAAAAGTACAATTTATGATAAATGTCTAAATATTCGGCGGTTTTGGCCATATGAAAAATAGTAAATGAATTTTAAAAATTCTGAGAAAAATATATGTTCACTATGGGACTATATTATGCTAAATTTCAGAAAAGAAATATTTTTGGAACTGATTTGGTATTTTTCATGAAAATAGTCTAGTTATGAGTAAATGAATTAAATATGTTATGTGAAGTAAGAAAATTAGAAAATATAATTTTATGGCTTGAGAATCATATATGAGTTATATGCAGATTTTTGATGAGGATTTTGATTATTGGTGATGAAATTTTAAGAGTTGGCATTTTATGATGATTAAATACATTAATTATTAAAGTGTAAATAATTTAAATAAATTATTTATAAGCTTAAGAAATATTATTCTTTTAATATCATTATACCAAAATATTGGTATGAATTTTATTGTGGAATTTCTACCTTTTTTATGTCGAGTTACTATTCACGAGTTACTATTCATGAGTATTCACGAGTTATTATTCACGACCATTGAATTGTTGACTGGTATGATCATGACCATTGAATTTATAATTGAATATCTTTAGCTTAAGTGCAAAGGTGAATTGATCAACATGGTTATAATTATTGTTTATATAAATTCTGAAATGATTATATATTTCTTTGAGATATTAATATATTTGGCTTATAGTGCAAATATGAATTGTTGATGAATATATTTGGCCTGTAGTGCAAATATGAACTATTGTTGAATATCTTTGGCCTGTAGTGCAAAGATGAACTGGTGATGAATATCTTTGGCTCGTAATGCAAAGATGACTTGTTGTTGAATATCTTTGGCCTCTAGTGCAAAGATGAGTTGTTGATGAATATCTTTGGCTCGTAATGCAAAGATGACCTGTTGTTGAATATCTTTGGCATGTAATGCAAAGATGACTTGTTGATGAATATCTTTAGGCCGTAGTGCAAAGATAAATTTATTAGTATGATTATAAGCATGAACTGTGATTTGGTATAACCATGATGTTTGATGTTTCAGGTGATAAAAATTATCTTTGTCCTGGATGAAAAAAGGAATTTAGAACTACAATTACGATTATGAGTTATACACGTGATTGTGGACAGGAATTGTTGATTGATGTTACAGGGATAAAATATTGTTGATGGACTTTTAACGTGGAGAAGATAATAGACTTTATAGTCTATTTGACTCTTCTAATGGATTGCTCGTTCCGCTGCAACTATGGTTGAGAAGTTTTATCTACCATGTGTTCTAAATCTCTGATTTATTACTGATGAAGGCTATTGATAATTTAATTATCTTTAGTCATGATATTCTTTGCTGGGCTAGTTGTGCTCACCCTTTTGCTTCACAATTCCTTTTCAGGTAATAAGAGTGTAGCTGGGTCGAGCGGGGGTAACAAGGGAATAGAACGGTGGTCACTAGCTGTGGAGTTTCCCTAAGCAGTATAGAAAAGTTCATTTAATAGTTATTTTTGGTGAATCCAATGGGGTAAGGTGTACCCAACGTTGGAAGGGTGTTTTGTCACTAACATACAAGATGTTTAATGACATACAACCTCGTGTCATCATAAGACAGGGTTGTGCTCATCCACTTACTGAGTATCTTTACGAGCACTACCTATATAATCTTGGTGTTTGTTTGAAGTATAATTTTCAATTAGAGACAGTGGAGATAATGATATGTCAAGAGAAGACTTACCTTTGGGAAGAATATGATAGTAAACTTCTCGTCTTTCTTTGGGGTCTATTGGGTCAACCAAGGATAATTCTGTGGCCATAAGATATCTATCATAACCTAGATGCATGGCCTCCTATGTACGAAGGTTTCCTTGAGCACTTCCCAAAGATTCTAATTTTTAAAACAGATTTTGACTATACCTTTATGTAAGGTGTCATTGTGAGGTGTTGTTCACGGTTGGGACATGAGTCACATTTGGTATATATTTGTATCCAAACTCACAGCATATGTGTTGTTATATTTTGCACGACAATTGTTGTAATGAAGTTATAGTTATTTTCTGTACCATGTATTTGGCGACTCAGAATGGGTTGGATGGAATGGACCTATTTTGGGGTCGTTACATATTCTTCTGAGCATTCTTGAATTTTACTCCACAAAGCAGTATCATGTTGATAATTTGGACGTTATTGGTTCTTGGATAAATTAATTCTTGAACTTGTTTTATTGAATTATTATGTCATTGTCATCATCCTCATGTTTATATTATGTTGAAAGTCATATGTGGCCTGTAGTGCATAGATGGACTTGGTATGATTATGACCAGGGATTATTCGGTATAATCATTACCGTAATGTTACAAATGATGTGAAAAAAGTCCTCATTGGCCCGTAATGCATTGATGGACAGTTTTTGGTATGATTATGGCTATGGATGAATTATTTTATGGCATGATCAGGACCGTTGATGAAAACACGATTATCTTTGGCCTGTAGTGCATGGATAATTTAATGATGTGGATTATTTATTGAGCCGAGTCTCAGTGATAAAAGTGATGAAAAACCTTTTAAACCATAAAAGATAGTAGATTTTATTCTCTACTTGACTCTTTTAATGGATTGCTTGTTCCGATGCAGTTAAACTTGATGTCTATTTTATTTTATCAGTTTAGCATTGTTGAAGACTATTGATAATTTATTCTGCATTATCTTAGTCATAATATTTCTTACTGGGCTAGTTGAGCTCACCCTTTCTTTCATTGTTCTCTTCAGGAAATTAGAACGTAGCCGGGACTAGTCGAGGAACGGAGTGACGACGGTCCAGATGATAGTATTAGTAGTCCTCACTATTCGGTTAAATAGTGTGACAATAAATGTAATGAGGACTTATTCTGAGAGTGGATATTGTCTAGAAGACAGTATTTGTATTAAAACTCACAGCTCTCTTGTTGTATATTAAAGATTATATTTGTATTCTGTACCATGTATTTCGCGACTCAAAATAGGTGATGTATATCTATTTTGGGGGCGTCACAGTTGGTATCAGAGCTTACGGATATTATCCCTGGCTGAGATGTGAGATAAGACTTGGGAGGGGAGAGACGGAGAATTCCTTCGCTAGTATGACCTACCTATATTTACTTGTTATTTAATTAGTCGGTCAGAGTATAGAGATAATATGTGATATGTTAATTAAGCCTTGTTTTGTGGTAGGCATCAGAAAATGTTGAGATAAGCAATGGAGCATAGGAGACCGTTGAGTCTCCACAGATCAATAATCAGGATAATGTGCAACAGGATGGCGATAATCCTCCTGTAAACAACAACACTGATCAAATGACGAATGACGGTACGTTTAGGAGCTTTTTAGAATTCATGCAACACCAAATGAGAGAGACTCCTGTTCATAATGCAGGTGGAAACAATGATAACCCACGGTTGGTCACCGCTAAGCAGTTCAAGGAGCTGTGACCACCGGAGTTTTTGGGAAAGCCAGAACCACTTAAGACAGAGACATGCTTAAAGCAGATCACCAAGATATTTGATGTCTTAAAATGCTCAGAGGAGCAAAAGGTTCCCTTTGCCACCTTTATGTTGCATGAAGAGGCAGATTACTGGTGGGAATTTATAAAACGTACCCATCCTGACGCACTCAAGATGTCTTGGGAGAAGTTCCAAGAGCTGTTCAATGACAAGTACTTTCCTAAAAGCATTCGTCACATGAAGGAGGTGGAATTTATCAAGTTGGAGTAAAACAACATGACTGTGTCGCAGTACGAAGCCAAGTTTACCGAGTTGTCCTGGTTTGCGTCCCATTTGGTTGATAATGAGGAGAGAATGATGCGAATGTTTCTAAGAGGTTTGAAACCTAAGATACGTCAATATCTTATCTCTCATAAACTGTGTTTGTATTCATATGTTGTTAATAGGGCTCAGTTATTGGAGCGCGATAACAAGTCAACCCAACCAAAAGAGAACATCCGACAAAATGATAATACCGGTGATAACAGTCATCAAAGAGTTGACAATAAGCATGGAGGGAATCAACATGCTAGAAATGGTAACCACTTCGGTGGTAATCATGGCCAAAATAATAAGAATGGACATTTCAAGAAGAGAAGGTTCAACAATGACGTGAAGACGTCGGCACCAGCACCCGTTTCAAAGGAAGAAGAACGACCACCGGTCGTATGTTTCAAATGCGGACAAGAGGGACACATCCGTCCAAACTGTATGCAGCAATCCAAAGCATTTTTTAATTGCGGAAGAGAAGGTCTCCTAGCTCAATTTTTTCGTATGGTGAAGTCAAGTCCAGCTGGGATAGTGATGCCAAAGGATGTCCCAGATAAGCCAGAGCCGGTAGTTTAAGAGAGAGCATTTTTTTCCCGTGACGAGGAACCTGAATAAAATTATCACGGGTATATTAGTCATAAACTCTTTTGAAGTCTATACCGTGTTAGATACCAGGTCTACTCACTCTTTTATTTCACCTAGTTGTGTTCAATGTTTGAACTTAACTCCGGAGAAGTTAGACTTTAATTTATCTGTTAAAATTCCGTTGGGAGAAACCTTCATTACCTCCACTATTTATAAATCTTGTTTGATTCAAATCAACACTTTCACGTTACCTGTCAATCGTATCTCTTTGAAAATATTTGCCTTTGATGTGATTTTAGGAATCGATTCGTTAACTACTCATCATGCTTTTTTTGTAAAGTTGTTAGCTTTCATACTCCTAACCAACCATGCGAATTCAAAGTAACCAAACTACTAAAGTCAATCATTGTCATATCAAGCCATAAGTAAAGAGCCCTGAGCCTTTATCTGGTGACTTCCTTGTGTGGAATGCACCGAAGCTAGACTTTCTGTAGGCGACGTTGTGAATGACGATGACAAGTTGATAGGTATCAATGTGACGTGCTATCCAAGTCTTGGATGAGGGTCACAGATTTGAACGATATTTCTATTGTCAATAAATTTGCTGACGTATTCTTGAAGACTTCTTAGCCTACCCCAGAGCGTAAAATCGAATTTTGTATTGACCCCAGTACAAAACCTATTTCTTAAACCCTCAAAAATTTCTTCAACTAAAACGAACGTATTATGAGCCAAAGACGTTGGCTCGACTTACGATCGTACCATTCAATATCATCGTGGAAGTGCAAACATGGTAGCTGACGCGTTGAGTAGAAGATTGTATACGAGTGAGATGTTGTTAACACAAAGACCCATTTCGTATAACTTACAAATAATGAAGATAGAGTTAAAGACTCTAGGGACCCACGTGAAGATAACGAATATACGATTAGAATCGACTTTAATCGATAAAGTTAAAGCCGCTCAAGCTACATACTCAGAGCTGATGAATGTGAAGAAGAAAGTTCAAGAGGGCGTTATTCTAGAAGCAAGAATCGATGAAGAGAGGAAATCTCTACCCTCGATTTAATTGACCCATTTGAAATCATCGACCGAGTAGGAACTGTGGCATATAGACTCGTTTTACCACTAAGTATGTCGCGTGTTCATAATATTTTTAACGTATCGACGTTACGTAAATATGTGGACGACCTGAACCACATTTTTAATTTAGAACCGGACGAGATAGCGGATGATTTAACGTATGAGGAGATACGTGTTAAAATCTTCGATAAGAAGGATTATATTCGACACTCAAAGGTTATATCTCAAGAGTTAGAATCTGAAATGAAGTCAATGTATCCTCACCTGTTCGGCATACTAGGTACGTATGTAAATTTTGATGGCGAAATTTCATAAGGAGAGGAGATTGTAAAACCCCAAATTTTACGAATAAGATTTAATTTTCTCGAAATAAATTTTTTTAATATTATGGTGTGGATTTGATATAATGTTATAGTTGTGGGTAGTACTTATAAATTTTGCAAAGTATGCAAGTTGTTATATAATATTCGAATGGTCGGGGAATATTTGTTTTAACAGGGAATATTCGTACAACGGCACAATCATTGGTGGACCCCACAACGAAATTATTATCGGATTAAGAAAACGACAAAAATATTTTTATGAAAATAACGACGGAAGTTTTACCGTTAAAACTGTTGAACTACTTGGTAGTAAAAGTACAGTAATATGCGTGGTTGCATAGTAGCACACGGTATTGATTATTGATGTTTACGTGAGAAGTCACTCAGTTTTGTTCAATTATTGCTACAGTAGTTGCTGCATAGTATCTCATGTTATTTGATTATTGTTGATTGTTATATATATATATATATATATATATATATATATATATATATATATATATATATATATATATATATATATTGTAAGACCCCGAATTTTATGAAATAAAAAAGTATTCAATTTTTCTTATAATTACAATTCAGTAAATGGTTAAATTAATAAAAAGTTAAAGTTATGGGTGAAATGTGAAAATTTTTCAAAATAAACAAGTGGTTATAAAATAATCATTGTTGTCGGGGAATATTCGTTGGTCGTGGAATATTCTTTCTGTCGGGGAATATTCGTACGACGGCGCAGCTATTTGTGGGCCGGCCCCATAACGGAAAACGGTCGAATGAAGATAACGATAAAAATTGAGTTTTTATAATTAACGGCGTAGTTATTACCGTTAACACTATTGGAATACCCGGTGGTTAAAATACAGTAATACGCGTTATTGCACAGTAGCACACGGTATTGCACAGTATTTTTGAAATTATTGATTCTTACGTAAGAAGGCACCACTGAATAATTGTCACAGTAATTACTGTTCAATATTTTATTTTATTGATTCAATAATTGTTGCGTTGATATTTTATATTATTGTTATTTCAATAATTGTTGTTGCACATCATCTCCATTATCAGATCAATAATTCATATTATTTGAATAATATTATTGGATAGCATTATTGGCAATGTCTAGAAAGTTCTGTCTAAGGAGAGATTTGGTTATCTAATTGCGCACCAATAAGGAGAAATCCTTATTGGAAAACCCCTCTTTCCTGGGAATGGCCTGGTTGTCATAATTGTGATTATGTAATATTATTTGTGAATAATTAATTATTGATTTATATGATAAGAAAATATTTATTTGATGTGGACATAAATGATGAATTTATTTATGTGGTTATAAATGAAAGAATTAATGTTGAGGTGTTTTATCAGTATTTTGTCGGATTGGAAGTATTAAAAGATCAAATCGGTGTTCTTAAAGCCCTATTGCGTGAGTTATAATTTTGATCCGACCGTTAGATCGTTGAAATTTTTGGATATGTTATACATATATAAGTTGAGTATATATCCACAAATTTTGAACCGTTAAAAATTAACGTATGATTTGTTATGAATTTTAAAAGGTGTCGAAACGATGTTTAAAATCATCCGTTTGTGGATTACGAATATTTTCGGTCTGGAATTTGGAAAAACTTTCTTCTACAAAGTTGTAGAGAATTAAATTTCCTATGGAAACACATATGTTTTGTATTTTTCTGATAAACGGGCTATTTTCTATAAATTATTGAAGTTTCAGAAAATAAAATGATTTTTATTAATTTAGTGGGTGGGACCCACTTTGGTTGTTAAACACATGTGGGCTGCAAAATTGATTTTCAAAATTGTCATCCTGGTCTTGGATGGCTGGCATGCATAGAGAAAAAGAAAATAATAATAATATTTTATTATTTTAATCTCCTTTGGCGTTCTAGCATTTTCCTATAAATAGGTGCTTAAGTTAGAATTGAAAATCACACCAGAAACAAGTTTTCTTTCTCTCTAGATTATCAAGCATATTTTTGAGAGTATTTAGATACTTTGAGAGTTGTTATTCAGTAGAAGTTTTCTTCGACTTTTCATCCGATATTCTAGTCCGAAGTACTGCTCTCTTGAGGTAAGGAATTTTAAGGGTTATTATGTTTTTCAGTTCGTAATTCTTCTGATCTTCAGAAAATTCTGGAAAAATTTGAAGTGATATTTTGATGAGTTTTATTGATTGTGTCCAAAAATGGTGATTTTTGGATGTATATATTAAGAGTTATGAATTTTACGGGAAAAGACTATTTTAAAAGTAATCGCTTATAACTCCTTGTGGTTAACTCCAAAATTGATGAAATTTTTATGGGAAGTACATCTATATAATATCAGTATACTCTGTGAATTTTGGAATTTTTAGATAAAAGTACAATTTATGATAAATGTCTAAATATTCGACGGCTTTGGCCATATGAAAAATAGTAAATGAATTTTAAAAATTCTAAGAAAAATATATGTTCAATATGAGACTATATTCTACTAAATCCCAAAAAAGAGATATTTTTGGAACTGATTTGGTATTTTTCATGAAAATAGACTAGTTATGAGTAAATGAATTAAATATGTTATGAGAAGTAGGAAAATTGGAAAATAGGATTTTATGGCTTGAGAATCCTATATAAGGTATATGCAGATTTTTGATGAGGGTTTTGGTTATTGGTGATGAAATCTAATGAGTTTGGCATTTTAGAATGATTAAATGCATTATTTTAGTAAAGTGTAAACAATTAAAATAAATTACTTATAAATTTAAGAAATATTATTCTTTCAATATTATTATACCGAAATATTGGTATGAATTTTATTGTGGAATTTTTATCTTTTTGTGTCGGGTTTACTATTCATGAGTTAATATTCACGAAGTTACTATTCACAGGTTACTATTCACGAGTTACTATTCATTACAAAATTGATTTTTTTTTCTATCCAAATCATAGTTGATTTATGAATATTACTTTGAGATTAAATCTAGATATTTTGATTATATTGATTTTACTATTATATATAATATTTTTATAACCCTAATGATGATATTTTTCTTTGACTTGAGTGTAAAGATGGGTAGATTTTTGGTATGATCATGACTATGGGTTCCCTTTGGCCAGTAGTGCAAAGTTAAATTGTTGACTGGTATGATCATGACCATTGAATTTATAATTGAATATCTTTAGCTTAAGTGCAAAGGTGAATTGATCAACATGGTTATAATTATTGTTTATATAAATTCTGAAATGATTATATATTTCTTTGAGATATTAATATATTTGGCCTAGTGTAAATATGAACTGTTGTTAAATATCTTTGGCCTGTAGTGCAAAGATGAATTGTTGATGAATATCTTTGGCCCGTAGTGTAAAGATGACATGTTGTTGAATATCTTTGGCCAGTAGTGCAAAGATGAACAGGTGTTGAGATGAACATGACCAACTGGTGATACAAATGAATATCTTTGGTCGTAGTGCAAAGATGAAGTTATTAGTATGATTATGAACAGAAAATGTGATTTGGTGTAACCATGATCTTTGATGTTTCAGGTAAAGATAGGTGATGAAAATTATCTTCGTCCTAGATGAGAAGAGGAATTTAGAACTACAATTATGATTATGAGTTATTCATATGATTGTGGACCAGAATTGTTGATTGATGTTACAGGGATAAAACATTGTTGGTGGATTTTTAACATGGAGAAGATAATAGACTTTGTAGTCTATTTGACTCTTCTAATGGATTGCTCGTTCCGCTGCAACTATGGTTGAAATTTTTATCATCTACCGTATATTCTAAATCTCTGATTTAATTTTGTTGAAGGCTTTTGATAACTTATTTATCTTTAGTCATGATATTCTTTACTGAGCTAGTTGTGCTCACCCTTTTGCTTCACAATTCCTTTCAGGTAATAAGAGTGTAGCTGGGTCGAGCGGGGGTAATAGGGGAATAGAACGGTGGTCACCATTTAGTAGTTATATTTGGTGAATCAACTAGGGTGAGGTGAACCCAACGTTGGAAGGGTGTTTTGCCACTATCATACAAGATGTCTAAAGACATACAACCTTGTGTCATCATAAGACAGGATTGTGCTCATCCACTTGCTGAGTATATCTACGAGCACTACCTATATAATCTTGGTATTTGTTTGAAGTATAATTCACGATTAAAGACAGTGGAGATAATAATAAGTCAAGAGAAGACTCACCATTGGGAAGAATATGATAGTAATCTTCTCGTTTTTCTTTGGGGTCTATTGGGTCAACCAAGGATAATTCTGTGGCCATATGATATCTATCATAACCTAGACGCATGGCCTCCCATGTACGAAGGTTTTCTTGAGCACTTCCCAAAGATTCTAATTTCTAAAACAGTTTTTGACTATACCTTTATGTAAGGTGTCATTGTGAGGTGCTGTCCACGGTTGGGACATGAGTCACGTTTGGTATATATTTATATCCAAACTCACAGCATATATGTAGTTGTGTTTTGCTCGACAATTGTTGTAATAAAGTTGTAGTTATTTTCTGTACCATGTATTTGACGACTTAGAATAGGTTGGATGGAATAGACCTATTTTGGAGTTGTCACACACACACACACACACACACACACACACATATATATATATATATATATATATTATAAATTTTGTTTTATTAGTATTATTAATGTAATAAAACAGAAAAACTTTTTATATAAAACATAATACTTTTATAAAATTATTCGTTTTATTAGGCTAATAGTAAAATATTTTTATATAAAACATAATACTTTTATAAATTATCTGTTTTATTAGACAATAATTAGAATATATTATATTTTATTATGCATAGTGCTGCATAGTACCTGCATAGTGTTTTGTATAGTAAAATCTTTTTATATAAAACATAATACTTTTATAAAGTTATTCGTTTTATTAGATTATAAATAGAATATATTATATTTTATTTAAAAGATTTTGCTTTAAATATGGAACATCCGATTAAAAGTAAATCAATTTGTACCATTCATGAATTAGTTACTATGCAGTCCATTCTTCTATAAATAGAAGCTCATTCCTTCATTATTTCTTACGAATTCACTGAAACTCTAGAGAGAGAAACTATAGAGAGAAAGAAGAAAAGTGTTCTGCTACCTCACTGCTCCTATATCCAGTACTCTTCTTTCTAAGGTAAGGGATATTATTTATTGTACCCGTAAGGAGTATTATTTCTTTTGTATTCATGAAAAGAACTTCTGTTATTCCATTATTTATTATTCTATTGGAATATCCTGTCTGTGCGTTTTACGCCAGACCTGGTTCCGTCTTTATTATTCTGTTGGAATATCATGTCGGTGCGTTTACGTCGGACCTAGTTCCATTATTTATTATTCTGTCGGAATATCCTGTCTGTGCGTTTACGCCGGACCTGGTTCCATTATTTATTATTCTGTCTGAATATCCTGTCGGTGCATTTACTCATGACCTGGTTCCGTTATTTATTATTCTGTTGGAATAACCTGTCTGTGCGGTCTATCGCATGCCTGGTGATTTCTTTTGTTATTCCATTCTTTATTATATTCTGTTGGTTAAAGTCTTGACTTCTATACTCCATGAAATTAGTGGAATATCCTTGATATTTGTGCTTCATCCAGTATCTTTTCATGAAAATATTCTTCTGAGTATTCTTGAATTTTACTCCACAAAGCAATATCATGTTAACAATTTGGACGTTATTGGTTCCTGGATAAATTAATTCTTGAACTTGTTTTATTGAATTATTATGTCATTGTCATCATCCTCATGTTTATATTATGTTGAAAGTCATCCGTGGCCTGTAGTGCATAGATGGACTTGGTATGATTATGACCAGGGATTATTTGGTATAATCACGACCGTAATGTTATAAATGATGTGAAAAAGTCCTCATTGGCCCGTAATGCATTGATGGACAGTTTTTGGTATGATTATGGCTATGGATTCTCTTCGGTCAAGGGTACAAAGATGAATTATTTTATGGCATGATCAGGACCGTTGATGAAAACACGATTATCTTTGGCCCGTAGTGCATGGATAATTCGTGGTCACGATACTAAAGAATATCCTTGGCCTGTAGTGCATGGATAATTTAATGATGTGGATTATTTATTGAGCTGAGTCTCAACGATAAAATTGATGAAAAACCTTTTAAACCATAAAAGATAGTAGATTTTATTCTCTACTCGACTCTTTTAATGGATTGCTTGTTCCGCTGCAGTTAAACTTGATGTCTATTGTATTTTATCAGTTTAGCATTGTTGAAGACTAATGATAATTTATTCTGCATTATCTTAGTCATAATATTTCTTACTTGGCTAGTTGAGCTCACCCTTTCTTTCACTGTTCTCTTCAGGAAATGAGAACGTAGCCGGGACTAGTCGGGAAACAGAGTGACGGTCCAGATGATAGTATTAGTAGTCCTCACTATTCGGTTAAATAGTGTGACAATAAATGTAATGAGGACTTATTATGAGAGTGGATATCGTCTAGAAGACAATATTTGTATTAAAACTCACAGCTCTCTTGTTGTATATTAAAGATTGTATTTGTATTCTGTACCATGTATTTGGCGACTCAGAATAGGTGATGTATATCTATTTTGGGGGCGTCACAATATGTCTATGTGAAATTGCAATCATACTGAACTTAAGCACAAGCCCTTATTTTAACTCACACGGTGAAACATTATATGTCTATGTGGTTCACAAAATACACAAGCCATATAAAACAGCCGCATATTCATATGCTATCATGATTACAATCCATACTTGCATGTTCATTGTCAATTCCATACAAGTACCGAGACGAATGGTGATCAAGCATTCATACATGCAAAATAACCACGATAGGAATCCCATATGATATGCAAAACAGCCCTAGCAATCAAGCATGGAAGTAAACTACATTTTAAAATACGTTAGAATCCCATAATGGAGTTTAGTTCATGACTGAACCAAAAGCCATTATGGGAGCAACGCAAAACATGGTTAATAAGCAAACAATTGAAAGATGAAGGATAGAATGATCAAACCCAATTGCTGAATATAAACCAATGTTAACGATCAAATCCTCATAAAATTCCAGCAAAATAATAATACTAATTCACAATGATAGAGAATCCCAAGAAGAATTGGAAGAGTAGGCGTTTTGGCTTCGTTCTATGTTGGAATCTCCCTCACGGTATAAACCCTAGTTACTACGATAAAAATACATCAAAAGTTATCCAAGATACCTCTGACACCAGTCAGATATCGTTTTAATCAAATACAACCCTTTTAATTAAAAAATTAAAATAAAACAAATCAGCAGCTTCAGGCCTCGCGCGCGGCCGCGCGCCCCTCTAGTGTATATCTCACGCGGGCGCGCGACTTGTAGTAGGTAAAGTTATCTGGCCGGGTGCTCGCACGGGCGCATGTCTCCAAGCTTGTCATGCCGTGCGGCCGCGCGGCTAGCAGTCTGTGTCTTTTTATTCTGCTGCTGCACTGATTTGCTCTGCTGCTCCATCCTTTGTCCATCCATGCTTTTCCATCCATGCTTCACTTGATCCTCTTGCCATGTATATCCCAGCTTGTGCCTCACCTTCATGCGTCCATTAGCCTCGTGCTCTCTAATACCACCAAAACATGCCATTTTTTGCATTTTTTCACCAAAAGGAGTTTTAAGTAAATGCAATGCAAAATAACATGAAATGCACTAAAAACACACTAAAATGTACTTGAGATGGGCATAGTTCGCGTGAATTAGTATTCAATAAGTAGGTATAAATCCCATTTATCAATTATGACCAGGGATTATTCGGTATAATCATAACCATTGATGATTACATGAATATCCTTGGCCGTGATGCAGGGATGATTCGATTTTATTTATTAAGCTGAGTCTCAGCGATAAAGTTGATGAAAAACTTTTTAAATCATAGAAGATAGTAGATTTTATGCTCTACTTGACTCTTCTAATGGATTGCTTATTCCGCTGCAGTTGTTGATCTAAAACTTATTGTCTATTATATTCTATCAGTTGTTATACTGTTGAAGGCTAAGGATAATTTATTCTGCATTATCTTAGTCATAATATTTCTTACTGGGCTAGTTGAGCTCACCCTTTCTTTCACTGTTCTCTTCAGAAAATGAGAATATAGCTGGGACGAGTCGGTGAACGGATTGATGGTCCAGATGGTTATTTTAGTAGTCCTCACTATTCTATAAAATAGTGTGACAATAAATGTAATGAGGACTCCATTGAGTGTGGATATTATCTAGAAGGCAATATTCTTGTTTAAACTCTTAGCTATGTTTTGTCGTATTTTACACGGCTGTTGTATAATTAAGTTGTATTTGAATTTTTTACCATGTATTTGGCGACTCAAGATGGGTGATGTATTTTGGGGGCGTCACAATCATACTATTCATTTATGGTTCATAATTACTCTATAACATGCTGTTGTTGAACCCTCGCATTGTCATTAAACTTTTGATTAAACTAATCCTTAGTTGATGTACGTTGAACTCTAAATTACCCTTGAAACTTATCCAAACCAAACTTCCTTTGGTACGAACTCGTATATTAAAACTGAAATGAACAACCCTATTATAGGGGATTATTTACGCGAAAGCGTTAAGATGTTTGTGCACAATACATGGTATGAAGGACTGATCCTCCTAAGTACGAGAAAGAAGGTCCATATTGTCTAAGGACTGTTAAAGGTTCAAGTAGAAATACTTATAACCTGTGACATAGTTCATGGTCTTATGACCCTCAGATGAATTTCAATATCAGTTCTTGATTATCGATACTATAAAATGTTATTCAATTCGGTTAAGACTATTCATCACCAGTTATTATATCCTTTCAAGTGAGCATTTGTTTTGCTCACTCTTGCATATATATAACAATTGCAGCTAAGATTGAGACGGTTGATGAGCCAACCACTAGCAAAGGAAAAGGAAAGATGAACAAGTGTTGGAGACTTGTTTACTTATTGAGACTTGTGTTTTTCAGACTTGTTTTTAATTGTGAAGTAATTATTAAATTTTTCGCATTTGATGAATGTTTTAAGGTTAGATGACCTGGGAATTTGTTGGATTTAATTATGTAATCCTTTAATAGGAAGATTTATTGCTTAAAATTTATTTTATTTGGGTAGTTAGAAATGAATGTTTGGACAGTGAACACCAAACCATATGGGAATGAAGTATCCAGATTTGGGGGTATCACAGTACAATACCTTTTGAGAAGGGATAACGCCTAGTTGTGTTGTTTTGCTGCTTGCATACACTATACGCCCTCCCCAATTGAATTTGCACAATAGATTGGTGGATAATTCGGTATGCAGATTTTACTATCATTTGTGTATTCAAATTTATCATTAACATTGGGTTTGTGGGTGCCTTTTTAATTTTAGTTATGGATATATAGTGTTTAACTTCTAACATTTGTCTACTACTTTGGGTCAAATCGTCGAACACTTCATTGCTGCAGGAAGGATAGTGCAGATCATAGAGAATTTGGTTGTGGTCTACGCAAATTTTGTAGCTTTTTATTTTGACTGTGATCTATTCTTTTTCGTTTATGATATAATTTATTTGGAGTCCAATTTTAAATTTTTTAAGGTATAATACTAATTTATCTAATTAATGTGGCTATGATGTGACGCCCCCAAAATAGGTATACATAACACATTCTGAGTCGCCAAATAAATAGTACAGAATTTAAATACAAATTTCCTTTATACAATACGACAAAAACGTAGCTGAGAGTTTTAACACGAATATTGTCTCGTAGACAATATCCAAACTCAAATGGAGTCCTCATTACAATTATTATCACACTATTTTATAGAATAGTGAGGACTACTATAGCCACAACCTCGGACCGTTACTCCATTCCCCGACTAGTCCCGGCTATGTTTTCATTTCCTGAAGAGAATAATGAAAGCAAAGGGTGAGCTCAACTAGCCTAGTAAAAAATATTATGACTAAGATAATGCAGAATAAATTATCGTTAGCCTTCAACAATGTTAAACTGATAGAATACAATAAACAACAAGTTTAACTGCAGTGGAACAAGCAATCCATTTGAAGAGTCAAGTAGAGCATGATATCTACTATCTTCTATGATTTAAAAGTTTATCATCAATATTTTATCGCTGTAACACAACTCAATAAATAATCCACATCACTGAATTATCCATGCACTACGGGCCAATGATATTCATTAGTATCACATCCACGAATCATCCATGCACTACGGGCCAATGATATTCGTTATTATCACTAGTCGTCATGATCATGCCAACAATTATCCATCAATGCACTACTGGCCAATGTGGAATTTTACCACATCATTTGTAATATTACCGGTCATGATTATACCGATACAAAATTCCTGGTCATAATTATACCAACAACTATCCATCAATGCACTACGGGCCAATAAAGACTTTCATCACAATATAAGCATGAGGATGATGACAATGATATAAAAATTCAATTAAATGAGAACAAGGATAAATTTTAAAGATTTATAATTCCATTTATCCATAATTCAATAATGTCCAAATTGTCAACATGATACTGTTTTGTGGAGTAAAATTCAATAATAATATTGTATCAAAAATAATTTAGACAGAAAAGAAATTAATTTTTTTATCATGAATAGTATCCCGGGTGAATAGTACCCGAGTGAATAGTACCCTATGAATAGTACTTCGTTAATAATACTCTAGCATGAAAAGATTAAAACTTAACAAGAATGTTCAGAAAAATATTCCCGTGAAAAGATACTCGATGAAGCACAAATTTTAAGGATATTCTACTAATTTCAATGAGTATAGAAGCAATACTTAACAAAATGAGTGTAGAATTCAGAATCTGAAATGAAATAATATTACTTACATACTATAGAGTATGGAAGAAAATATTATTTCTTACGAATATTGAACAAAAATAATATCCCTTACCTTAAAAAGAAAGTACTTCTGGCTGGTATAGTGGGGATATTCTTGAAGAAAACTTGCACTGTTTTCTACACTCAAAGCTTCCATAAGCTCTAAAGATATTTGCTCAATATTATAGAAGAAGAATTCTCTGATTCTGGTGTGATTTTTAATTCTAAACTAAACATCCTATTTATAGGAGAATGGAAGGATACTATTTAGAAAAATAAGATCACGGGTTTCAACCGGCGAAAAATTTTAATTTTACTATTCGTTACTATGCAATAAATTATTCTAATAAAATAAAAACTTTAAATAAAATAAAATATATTCTATTTATAATATAATAAAGCAAAACTTATAATATATATATATAAAAAAAACAAAACTGAGATAACTTTCTACCGACAGTTTTGAAAAATAGGTAAGTGGGGGTCCATACAATAAGCCAAATTTACAACAAATACTTCATAAAATACCCCTCTATTTATCTCACTTCACTTGGATTCTCAAAACACATTTTTAATAACATTCATCATTAATATTATAACTCACAATATTAACAACCAGATCATTCCCAGGAAAGATGTGGCTTTTCTATAAGGATTTCTTCTTATTGGCGCGCAATTAGGTGACCAAACCCCTTTTCTCGACAAAATTTTCTAGACATTATCAATAATACAAATAATAACATGAATAACTTTGTCGTCTCAATTATTAATTTAATAATATAAAATATTGTGATAATAATTGAATCAATAATGTGAAATACTATGCAGCAATTACTAGGGCAATAATTGAGTATAACTGAGTGACTTCTCACGTAAGCATCAATAATCAAAGATACTGTACAATACCGTGTGCTACTATGCAACCACACGTATTACTATACTTTTATCACCTGGTAATTCAACAGTTAATGTGACAACCGAGATTTTATAATTAATTTTAATATTTATTAGATTGAATAAATATTTTTTGATGAATTAATTACTAGATTAAATAATTAATGGATGCAGTTGTGGTAGATTAATTTAATTATATGTGTTATATTTATTAAATTAATGTGGAGAATTTTTGTTATTCGAAGTATGTCATTATGTGAGCTTATTGTATTAAAAGAAATATTTAATAAGCCTAATATTATTTTAATTAATTTATCTATTAATTACAGATTTAATAATTTGACATTATTATTAAATTAGAATTTGAATTATGTGACTATGTGAATTAATGAGAAATTATTTCATTTAAAATAAATTAAATAAGATATTGGTTTTATTTTATAAGTCGGTGTGACATTATTTTAACTATATGATAAAGATTTATTAAATTAATTGGTTTTGAAACCAATTCTTGCCAGCCAAACAATACCCTAAAGGGAGTTGTTAGCAGTTACCCATGATCGGGTAACTGACTTCTACTACGTCACTTCATTTCTTTTTATACGTCTTTCCTTTCCTTCCTTTTCATTATTTGGCTAAGTCTGGCATAAAATAGAGAGGGAAAAGAGAGAGAGAGGTTGAGAATTTTTTAGAAAGTTTGTGACTCTGTATTTGAGCAGAGAGAATTGTCATCCTTGTTCATCTACGCTTGGGTAATTTTCTTCAACCCAAATTCCTATTTTACATCTTTCAAAGTTTTCATGAATATGACTTCATTCAAGTTCCGTTGAGTCTCTATAAATTAGGAAATGGTGTTGTTATAGAGATATATGTAATGATTCGAGTAGTATAGCATGTTTTATTTTATATTATACAGGTTTCCATATCATCAATTCATAATTTTACAACGTATGTTACTTGCAGAGTATGGGTTTTGGCCATATGGCCCTTATACGTAAATTTAATGTGTCAAACATAAATGGTTTTGTAAAAATTATACTCGTATATTATTATGCAAGTTAATACGAAGAGACCAAATTTTAAATGAACAGATTCGGTGTTATAACGAATCCGTAGTGTTAAATTTTATGTTGTTGTTCAAAACCTTCAAGAACACAAAGAACAGTGAAAATTTCATGTTTTAATCCTGTTAATATTGTGTCTTAACATGTTAATATCATGATAGAAGGGTTAAGTAGTGATTATATGTGTATTATTATGAATGTGTATGATTAAATTCGTGTGGTAATAATTTAATTGGGGTTTTTGGCTGTGTTCTGCAATTTTTCGCGAATTGCAGAACAGTTTCTGATTCCCCGCGCCGCGGCGCTAGTCTCGTGCCTTAACATCCACGCCGCAGCGCCAAGAGTCCCGCCGCAGCACCGAGTACCAGTACAACAGTGGCGCCACTGCGCCACTCTCCAAAATGTTCAGAAATGAACTATTTTTAAATGTCAAGTCTAGTAATGTGTTAGTAACTTAATGTAATGAACATAGAAATATGTTAGAAGTATAATAAGATGTTAAAATAGATGTTTAACATGTAAATAACATAATTGCATGTGGACTGAATTATTAAATGCATAGTTAGCTTATTATTCGTGAAGTGCTTATTATGTTACAATAAGTGTGATAATTTGACTAAGTATAGTCATAACCAAAGTTAGACAAAAAGAAAGAACTTGCTATGATTAATTACGTTATAATTGACTGGTATTGTGAACGTAAATGATATGTAGGATTCAAATCAAGCGACGAGTTTAATTAATGTGTAATCTACGCACGAGGCAAGTTTTCTAACCCTACTTGTTATCATTATTCAAGTTTATAAATCAAGTTCATTGTTATGTTAAAGATTTACTATCTTTTCAAAGTATGATTCTGTTATACAATAATTGTTCTATTGTATACCTACTGAGATTGTTATTCATTATAAATATAATTTATTGTTAAACCTTGTTAGACTAGCGAACCCTTAATGATTCGACTAGTCCATAATTGATGAGCGTTCTAAATTTTAGAACCCTTGATGATTTATTCAAACCAAACTTCCTTTGGTGCGGACTCTAATGTCAAACTGAGATGAACAACCCTGTAAAGGGATTATTTATGCTTTAGCTTTAAGATATTGTGCACAGTATGGTACTAAAGGCTGATCCCCCTAAGTACGAGAAGAAAGGTCCATAGTCTTATGACTGTTAAAGGTTTCAAGTATAACCCTTGATAACCTAGGACATAGTTCAAGGTCTTATGACCCTCAGAAGTTTTTTTGTTTCGTGTTATTCATTCTTGATTCAAAAGTTGAGTTTTCATGTTTCAGAAACCTTTGATTTATTCGCATGTTATTATTTCTTTGTTATATTGTTATACTTGTGGGCAATCGTGCTCACTCTTGCGTAATAATAACATTGCAGTTAAGAACGAAAGAACAGACGAGCCTTCCACTAGTAAAGGAAATGACAAGATTAGCAAGTAATGAAGACTGGCTATTATGTGGTTATGTAATGATATTTAGACTTGATGTTGTTTAAGACTTATTATTTATTTATGTTTCTACACAGATGTTTAAGGTTAGTATGACTTGGGATTATATTTATTATTCAGATGTTGTAACCCCATAAGGGGAGGATTTATTTCTATCTATTTCATGGTTTGCATTAATTATGGGTAGGTAGATATATGATGTTTGTATAGTGAACACCAAATCATGCGGGAATGGAAGTACCCGGATTTGGGGGTGTCATATAGTTAACGGTAAAACTTCCGCCGTTATTTTTATAAAAAGATATTTCTGTCGTTTTCTAACTCCGACAATAATTTTGTTGTGGGGTCCACTAATGATTGTGTCGTCGTATGAATATTTCCCGACCAAACGAATATTTTATGACAACTTGCTTACTTTGTAAAATTTATAAATATTATCCACAACTATAACATTATATCAAATCCACACCTTATTACTCAAAATGATATTTAAAGAAAATTAATCTTTATTCATAAAAGTTGGGGTCTTATAACCTCCCATTCTTATGAAATTTTATCCTCGAAATTGGTGCGCGTACCTGGGATGTCGAAAAGTTGAGGATACCTTGATTTTATTTCAAATTCTAACTCCCAGGTCATTTTCTCAATATCGTGGTTTCTCCATAAAACTTTAACTTGAGGTATAACCTTTGAGCGTAGAATATGTTCCTTCTTATCTAATATTTTAACGGGTACCTCTTCATACGTTAAATCTT
Source organism: Panax notoginseng (assembly GCA_016801055.1). Taxonomy (NCBI): domain Eukaryota; kingdom Viridiplantae; phylum Streptophyta; class Magnoliopsida; order Apiales; family Araliaceae; genus Panax; species Panax notoginseng. The sequence continues at coordinate 143,441,945 of CM029018.1, forward strand.
CTGCTATCTCGTCTGGTTCTAACTAAATAATGTGGTTCGGGTCTTCCACATATTTATGTAATATAGATATGTGAAAAAGGTTACGAACACGAGACATACTTGGCGGTAAGGCGAGTCTATAGGCCACAGTTCCAACTCGGTCAAGGATTTCAAATGGGCCAATGAATCGAGGATTGAGCTTTCCTCTCTTTTCAAATCTCGTAACTCTTTTTCATGGAGTAACACGTAACAACACATGCTTTCCAACATTGAATTCCACATCTTTTCGATGAAGATCAGTAAAACTCTTTTGTCGATCTTGTGATGTTTTTATACGTTACCGGATCATTTGAATCTTTTTCGTTGTCATGCGTACCAATTTCGGTCCCAACAATTTTGCTTCACCCACCTCATCCACGCATACTGGAGAACGACACTTGCGTCCATAAAACACCTCGAATAGAGCCATGACTATGCTTGCTTGAAAACTATTGTTGTAGGAGAATTCCATTAATGGCAAGAACTTGTCCCAACTTCCCTTGAAGTCTAGGACACAGAGTCTTAATAGATCTTCAAGAGTTTGAATAGTCCTCTTTGACTACCTGTCCGTCTGAGGATTGTCGACGTCGGGATTTGTATTTGTCCCTTTTCTGTTCTTGTCTTTTGGTGTTCTCATGTTAAGTGAGATTTGTTTGAAAAAACAAATTGTGAAAAGGTCTGACATGTATATGTCGATGATTGGACTGTAAGAGTCGTCAGTTGGTATTTTTAAATGGTTGCACCAACTCAACTGAGAAATGATTTGCACATAGACCTAGTGATGTAAAATTGTTTAACTAGTCTGTGAAATCGAGATTCGTTAGGGTCCGGTGGCTTGATTATGCGGAGGGAAGGTGTTAGGCACCCCCCGACATCCGTGGTAACACGGTGACAACCAATTTTCATTTTAAACATTTATCTGAATGTGTGTGTGTAGGTCTATGTGTAGTTGTTTAGAAGTAGTGTTATGCCTCAACACCATTGACTTCTTCTAATGTATTTCTCGCTATATCTTTTGATAGGCCTCTGTTAGATACTGGGTGGCTGTGCCCCATTCTCGTTATATCATTTGATAGGCCTCTGTTAGTTGTTGGGCGGCTGTGCCCCATTTCCCTATTTTTCCAGCTGTACAGAGATGATGTATTAGATGATGATGTACTTAGGAATGTATATGCACTATTTTCCATTCCCTACATCATATTTCCATCTATTATTTATTATGCATGTATTATGTTATTCATATGTATGTCCCGAGATATTCAGCATTAACCCCTGGATTGTCTTATGATACGACCCACGCAGATGTCTTCCTCGATAGTTAGTCGCATTGATCACACCCCATCAGTGTTGGTAGTCTTATGTTTGAGATCATGGTATGATAGTTTGTCACCTCCAGATCGAGTGACTGAAGATCAGCTGTTGCCGCATTTTATGACCCCCATGATGTTCCAGGTTCCATTGGGCTTTGTAGAGGGCATGCTGGAGCACTAGGTACCGGAGAGGTAAATTTTCCAGTTTGAGACCCAGGAGTTGACTCCTACCTTAGAGAAGTATGAGCGGTTGATGGCTTTGCCACTAGACAAGCCTTGTGCTCAGATGGCTATCGGCGATATAAGCCGGCAGTTCATGACCCTCACCGAGTTGAGGCGTAGAGGAGCACAGGATGAGATTGCATCTGGGCATGTAGTGTCCTAGCATTTTTTGATAGACAGATTTGGGTCACTAGACAGTTATGCACAGCACTTCGGGGATTTCACCACGTCGGAGGATCAGTGGCGTGTTGCCAGAGTATATACACTCGTGATGTGCGTAGTGGCTTATTTGTACATGCCATTATATATGGATCATCTGGACATTAGTGTCATTAGGGCATTGAGAGCTCTCAGGGAGGGTCATACCATTGTACCAGTGATTGTGGCAGAGACTTTGAGGTCGGCCACGTATTGCCACACCCATTCTGCAGGGGTATTTACAGGCAGCTCGGTCTTATTATATGTGTGGTTCATGTCACACCTGAGACCGATTGGCACCTTCCGACGGCATGTGTATTATTTTTCCCATGAGATAGCCATGTCTTACTCCTTTCAGCTGGCAGAGTGTACAGACGCTGCATCCTGGTCAGTGTTCTTGGCAGGGATCGAGGATTCATTTGACATTTTGTCGTGTACAGGGCTCAGCTCTCCCTACAGCTTCATTACTTATGCACCTGGCATGAATTATCTCCCTCTGGCTGGTTTGAGGGGCATGACCACATATCACCAACTGGCTGTGATGGCACAGTTTGACCAGTTTCATGATGTTCATCCTTTTGAGGGGGCATTAGGTCAGCGTTTGTCTTCTCGGTATTTGTCAGCAGAGGATAGATCCAGGGTGTATGCCTGTTAAACTCAACGTGAGAGGGTTGAGTTTACTGTTAGCCATTCGGGCCGTTCTACAGAGTATTCCGCATGGATGGAGGCAGAGATTACGTCAGCCGGGGTTGTATCCATCATGCCGGGGATTGATTTTGACAGTGGGGAGTGTTGGGTAAATTCTATATACGCTCGCACGCAAGTGTATGTGGTCAACAAGTAATATAATGATAAGTCAAGTATCGTTCCCATAAAAACTAGTATGAAATTAATCCTAACAATTATCAGCTTTAAATTAATCCCAATTTTATTAAACTTTCCAATTCAGTGATTACAATTATTAACAACTAAAAACATAAAAATATTAAGTAATCGACAAACTCAAAAACTGTAATTTCAAGAAAATGATGGAGAATTAGGCTTACGACTTCACTTTAAGTATCACTCTGATTACTACACCCTATTTTAAGTTTAATTCACTATCTCTGTTTATTAATCAAGAACACTCAAGTAGAATTAGCCACCTCTCAATGCACTAATACCATATTAACTTAAATCCTCAAATTTGATAAAGTTAAGCTAAACACCTTAATCAACTAATTCAATATATCTCTATGTGAATTACAATCAAAGAAGGTTTAAATTTAAGTTCTCTAACCGATTACATGCGATGTTAAGCATATCTCTACCTTAACATTCATCAAGATTCCATTCAATCACAGAATTCAAGAACACATGCTAAAGTGACTAAGTCTAGATTCATATTTCATCTCTCGAGTCCATATAATTCCACACAAAATTGGTGATCAAGTAATTCATAAATTAAAGCACAAATCACAATAGATAAACTGAATGATAGATTATTAAACTAAAATTACATAATCATCGTTCAACCATAAGATCCGTCATAAGCCTAATAAGTAAATTAGTTCATAACAAATGAAATAAAAACTGAAATCATCAAAGTAAACATCATCCCAATTACAATTATTGAATTAAAGAAAAAGAATGAATAAAACACCACCCTTTTCCTTTGCTTCAATCTGCAATTATCGTGAATTTCACCTTCAAATCCTTCCTCCAATGCTCTTGCTCAAATTTTGACTTCAAAATTGTTAATTGATTGATAGATGTTTAATCTCCCCTCTTATTTTTGTTAATATCCAGCCTAGGACATGTATTCTGACCATAATTCGAGGCCCAATGGAGTTCCACACCATGCCAACCACTATCCTTCACGCTTCTGCAGTATTACAGTTAGAACAAACTTCTTGCTTTTCCTGTACCCCCGCCCCGACGGGGGTTTTCCTTCATTAATAGCCTGCCCTGGTGGGCAGTGCTTTTGTCTTTCAATTAGGTACCCTCGCCCCTGCGGGGGTTTTAGCTTCATGATGTCCGCCCCGACGGGGGTTCCTTCTGCTGCAGTCATGTTCTTGCTCATTATCTTGCCCACTTTAGCCACAAAACCACCTTCTAAAGCTCAAATGCTATGTCATCACACCTAAACATAAACCAACACTAAACAAGTAAAATGAATCACAAAATTGACGAGTTAACACAATTTAAGCTTGAATTAGAAGCTGATTCGTAGGTATAAAACCCACTCATCAAACTCCCCCAAACTTAAACACGTGCTAGTCCTCGAGCACAAAACAAAACAAAAGTGCTATGCAATGCAATGCAATGAAATGTAATGCATTTAGTCTATATGCCTACTGTTCGGGAGTGTTTTCCCGACCCTCTTTTGTTCTGAAGGCTTGGGTCGGGTCAAAGGAGGTCGGGCTCGTATGTTCAGAGATGTAAGATCGGGGTCAGTTACCCGATCCCAATAGGCTGGGGCCCGTGGTCATTGTGAGGGTTGAGTTCGGGCCTGTTGGGTTTGACTATTGGTTTGGGCCTGAGCGTATGAGCAGTCCACATGCAGAGTTGGTGCGACAAGGAGTTTACGTGATTAAGGGCATCAACCCTAATCCTACGTCAACAAGGTAACTCTGGATGTAGTGATGGAAAGGGATTCCACTTGCACTTTTTAAGGAGATTGTGTTGGACCCAAATATGGTAGCTAACATATTTAGGAGTCCTACTCTAATCCAAAGAAGAGGATACCAATGTGGTGGGAGCTCTATAAATACAAGGCCGAGGTTACAATTAACAGGTAATATCTACTTTGAGCACTAAACATATAAACCTCCATTGTTAAACCTTGTGAACGGCCTGTGCTTATTCTCACACCGGAGCTATCCCCCGGCGGTACGGCCGTCAAGCTTCTGTGTGATCTGTTATTGTGCAGGATTCAGCGCGTGGATTTTGTGATTGGACGCGCGGACGAACTTGGCGTTAATGTATTTATAGATAGGAGTAGGAGTCCTTTTCAGAATCACCTTATAACTGCAATTAATGGCTAATAGATTCCTTCCCAAATTAAACCTCCTTATCCTACCAAATAAGAAAATACAATCTTACTTTAATAAGGACTCTCTCACTACCCAAATAATCACACTCCAACATTGCCCCCCAGTCTCTTATTTACAAGGAACTTATAAATGAGAGAGTATACAAAAAGTCTCCTCGAAATTTTTAACCTCGGGATTTATATCCGCTGAATTTTTATCCGCTGAATTTTTATCCTCGGGATTTTTATCATCCGAATTTTCTTCAGTCTGTGGTTGATGATGAAACCGAAGCCACCTTTAAAGCACTTCAATGATATAAAAGCTTAAACTTTTATCTTTGCGCTGGTTGAATTCGTTGCTGGTGCGATGACTCAGCACCAATTTATCATCACCTGTACCAAAGTGTTAATGTTTAGATTTTACACATGCATCATGTGAATACCACCACTACATGCATAATATAAGAGAGAGAATATGTAAATGGTTGGCCAGTAATACCCCTGTCTTAGAATTTTATTCGCCAGTGACTTGGCGCCCATGTGATCTCCACAGATCCCTTCATGTACCTCTCGAAGTGCGTAGATTGCCTCTGACGGTGTTAAACATTTAAGTAAGGGAGAGCTGAAGGCCCTTCGATACAAATCTCCATCAATCAGTACGAAATTCGAACTTCGATGCTTGATCTTTCTTGCTAGGATGCGGTCTGATGGTAAGGTTCCGTCAGCCAGATAACAGATGTAGGGCGTAAGCCAACAGTCTAGCCGATCAATACATAATGTCTCCTCTTTTGAGACACTAGGCTGCTCCAATGTCTCTAGATATACCGAACCGTTGAAGGAGTTGGCATCGGTTGTCGCCAGTCTGGCCAGGGCATCTGCTATTGTATTGTCGGATCGGTCAATTCCCTGACAGCTGACCGTGTGGAAGTATGTCAGTTTATTCTTTGTCTCGGCTAAGTACTTCGTCATTCTCGCCCCCCGAGCCGCATACTCTCCCGATATCTGTTTGACGACCAGCTGCGAGTCACTGTAGATGACCAAGTTTTGTACTTCCAGGCTTCGGGCCAATTTTAACCCGGCTAGAACGGCCTCATATTCTGGGGTCTAAAATACAGGAGGTAGAAGAGTTACCGGTCCATGATCTTCGGCGGAAGCTCTTCCCCGAGAGTCAACACACGCCTCATCAGGCGAGTCAGGCCGACGAGAGGCACTCTCAAGCCCTCGTGAGGCAAGACCGGGGAGCAGGAAGCCGAGACCAACGAGAGTTTCTCTTGCAGAAGAGACTGGACCAGAATAAAGACGCCATGTTGGCGCTCCAGCTGCAACGATTGGAGTTGGAGAGACAGATGGCCAACATGGTCGGGGATCAAGAAGTGAGTTCCAGAAGGCGTAGGAATCGAAGCCGGTCCCGATCGCCTCGGCGGGGGGAGGCAAGAAGAGAACATAGCAGGCACCGGAGTCGCTCTAGAGATGGAAAGAGCAGAGGGAGGAGTCCTTCGGCCGGGCGCCGATCAGAACTCCGAGGCAGGACGGGGCAGATAGAAAGGGAAGCGTCTCCTGATTATGGGAGGGACAAACCTCGATCGTCCCCTCATAAGGAAGGATCCGACCCCCTTACCCGGAGAGTGTCTGAATTAGAAAGGTTGCTAGGGACAAAAAACTCGACGGGGACATCTTCGGCAGGTTTATGATCTCCCTTTTCGCCCGAAATCAACCGGGTGATAGCCGATCCAAAGAAGAAGATGCCCCCGATGGAGACATACGACGGATTGGGAGACCCCTACGACCATTCGGATGGATATGATCGCCTGATGTCGTACTATGGGCATTCGGATGCAGCCAAATGCCACATGTTCGCTACAACACTTAAGAAGAGTGCCAGGGAGTGGTTGGGAACCCTGACACCAGGATCAATCGGGTCATGGAACGATCTTCGTGAAAAATTCCATGCTCGGTTCGGCAGCAACCGAAGACGAGGGAAGATCACGGCGTCCCTCATGCAGGTACGGCAGAAATCAGACGAGACCCTAAGTCAGTTCGTCAAACGATTTAGAGAGGCAGTGGGATCTGTAGCGGAGCTGAATTCCCCACAAGCACTGGGATTTTTTACGACCGGCTTAGACATCGGGAGATCTAAGAAGCTGGTAAAGGATTTGGTGATTAACCCTCCGGCAGACTTGACCGAGGCCTTTCATCGGGCAGAAGGGTTCATCGCTATAGAGGAAGCTTTGGGAAATTTCAAACCACACCAACCACCTTACGAGAAAGCTAAAGATCGAGAAAAACCGACCTACCAACGTTCGGACAATAACCAGTGGAAATCAGACCGAACGGAAAAGAAAAACTTCAATGGGGGAGGTTCAGGTAGCAACCGGCCTCCACTACCCAATCGTAACGTCAACAAGGTCTATATTCCCCTCACCGCGGATCGGTCGAAAATCCTGCAGGAAATGAAAAGCCAACCATTCTACGAGCCATGCCCCAGGCGAACTAAGCCCGGAAAGCGTGGTCGGGATAAGTATTGTGAATACCATCAGAGTACCGGACACTCGACCGAAGCATGCGTTAATCTGATGGATATGATCGAGAAAAATGTCCAAAACGGACAACTGTTACAATACGTGGCAGGCCGGGGAAATGCCGAGGTGCCCAGAGAGGAGACCACAGATCAGATCCCGGATACCCAGGCGCCGCAGAACCCCCCAGCCCAAGGTGTAGTTGATGTCATTTCGGGGGGTTCCGTTAGACGGGTATCGGGAAGAAAAAGAAGTGGGACTCTGGAAGCAGTGCTATCTGTTTCGGGGTCAACCCCCAGAAAGGATCGGGCATATCCGGGAACGTCTATCTCATTTACGGACGAAGACTACCCGACAGATCTCATTGAGCCCCACGATGGTGCTTTGGTAATAACGGCTCAGGTCGGGATAGTGGATATGAAAAGAATGATGATAGATAACGGGTCTTCGGTAGACATCCTGTATTCCCACGCCTATCAGAGGTTAGACCTGCAAGGGAAGAAGATGGATTTGGGAGGGGAAGGCCCCTTGTACGGATTTAGTGGAGATCCGGTGCTTGTGTTGGGCACCATCGAGATGCCAGTCAAATTTGGTACGGCACCTAATCAAGTCGAAATAGTGGTGAAATTTTTTGTCGTCCAAATAGACTCGGCATACAACGCGATCCTCGGAAGGCCTACCTTGGCAGCCCTGCAAGCAGTAACATCAATACCCCATTTTAAAATCAAGTTTCCAACACCGAACGGGATCGGGGAGGTAAAAGGTGACCTAGATATAGCCCGAAGGTGTTACCGAAACAGCTTGATTTCTTCAGGGGTCGGGGTCTGTAAACAAAAACAGACAATGGCCATTGAGATCGAACCATTCACGGAGGGAAGCACGGAGCCACTTGCTCTTCCGGCCGAAGAAACTGATGATGTAGAATTGGTACCTGGGCAGGAAGACAAAATAATTAAGATCGGGTCGGGGTTATCAGAACCCTTCCGGACCGGGCTGATAGAATTACTCCGAGTCTATGCCGATATCTTTGCATGGGAACCCAGCGACATGCCGGGGGTAAGTGAATCAGTGGCTCTACACCGGCTGCACGTGGACCCGGAAAAGAAACCGGTCATACAGAAGCGGAGGATTTTCGCCCCAGAAAGGCAAAAAATCATCGACGAAGAGATCACCAAGCTCCTGGAGGCCGAATTCATCTTCGAGATTGATTACCCGGAGTGGTTGGCCAACGTGGTATTGGTCCAGAAGCAAAACGGGAAATGGAGGTTGTGTATTGATTACACGGATCTAAACAGGGCGTGTCCGAAGGATTTCTACCCTTTGCCCAACATAGATCAACTGATCGACGCCACGTCGGGATACGGTATGTTGAGTTTTATGGATGCATTCTCTGGGTACCACCAGATTTCGATGAACAAGGAAGACATCCCGAAGACAAGTTTTATCACACATCGGGCGATATACGCATACAGGAAAATGACCTTCGGGCTATTAAATGCCGGGGCAACTTATCAACGAATGATGAACCTGGTGTTCACGAAGCAATTGGGGAGGAGCATGGAGGTCTACGTAGACGACATGATCGTTAAAAGCATGTCAGCCCGCAAACATCTTGAAGATCTGGAGGACTGTTTCGAGACGGTCCAAAAACGCAAGCTAAGGCTAAACCCGACCAAATGCACTTTTGGGCTGGGATCGGGTAAATTTCTAGGATACTTGGTCAGCAAAAGGGGAATCGAAGCAAACCCAGAGAAAATCCAGGCAGTCCTGGATATGAAATCACCAAAGTCATACAAGGATGTGCAGAGACTAACGGGTCGGATTGCGGCCCTACGAAGGTTCGTCTCTAAATCAGCTGAGAGGTGCCTTCCATTTTTTGACACCCTGAAAGGACCCACGAACAAGAAAAGCTTCCAGTGGACCTCAGAATGCGAGGACGCGTTCCAAGGGATCAAACGATATCTTTCTTCGGCACCTCTGCTGATGAAACCAATCCCTTCAGAACCCCTATATCTTTATCTGGCGGCGAGTTCGATGGCAGTGGGGGCGGCATTGGTTCGGGTCCAAGGAGGAAATCAGTTCCCCGTGTACTACGTCAGCCACGTACTTCGGGACGCAGAACTCCGATACCCGAACCTGGAAAAATTCGCCTATGCCTTAATCATTGCAAGCAGAAAACTTCGGCATTATTTCCAGGGTCGGGTGGTGGTGGTGTACACCGATCAGCCGTTGAAGAAAATTCTACACCGACCTGAGGTTTCTGGAAGACTGGCGGCATGGGCAATGGAGCTAACACAGTTCGCGATAGAGTATCATCCCCGAACGGCAATCAAAGGGCAGGCGCTAGCAGACTTCGTCGTGGAATGTTCGTTTTCGGAGCCAGATGTGGGATCGGTGGCCGAAACACAACCCATAAAGACTTCATGGACACTATATGTCGATGGCTCGTCAACGTCAGACATCAGTAGTGCAGGGGTCATACTGACGAGCCCCGAAGGATTCAAGGTCCAACAAGCTATTCGATTTAAGTTCAGAGCGACCAACAACGAAGCAGAATATGAGGCCGTTCTAGCCGGGTTAAAATTGGCCCGAAGCCTGGAAGTACAAAACTTGGTCATCTACAGTGACTCGCAGCTGGTCGTCAAACAGATATCGGGAGAGTATGCGGCTCGGGGGGCGAGAATGACGAAGTACTTAGCCGAGACAAAGAATAAACTGACATACTTCCACACGGTCAGCTGTCAGGGAATTGACCGATCCGACAATACAATAGCAGATGCCCTGGCCAGACTGGCGACAACCGATGCCAACTCCTTCAACGGTTCGGTATATCTAGAGACATTAGAGCAGCCTAGTGTCTCAAAAGAGGAGACATTATGTATTGATCGGCTAGACTGTTGGCTTACGCCCTACATCTGTTATCTGGCTGACGGAACCTTACCATCAGACCGCATCCTAGCAAGAAAGATCAAGCATCGAAGTTCGAATTTCGTACTGATTGATGGAGATTTGTATCGAAGGGCCTTCAGCTCTCCCTTACTTAAATGTTTAACACCGTCAGAGGCAATCTACGCACTTCGAGAGGTACATGAAGGGATCTGTGGAGATCACATGGGCGCCAAGTCACTGGCGAATAAAATTCTAAGACCGGGGTATTACTGGCCAACCATTTACACAGAGGCCAAGGAACTCGTCAAAAAATGTCCCAAGTGTCAACTGAACAGCAACATCCCGCATCAACCCCCCAAAGAACTCTACTCGGTCTTATCCCCGATCCCCTTCGCAGTATGGGGAATCGACATCCTAGGACCTCTACCGAAGGCCAAAGGGCAAGTCAGCTTTATAATAGTGGCTATCGATTACATGACAAAGTGGGTCGAAGCCAAACCACTGCAGAAGATTACCGAACAGGAATGTCTTAAATTTGTGAAAGAAGGAATAGTTTATCGGTTCGGCATCCCGATGGCTGTAGTATCGGATAACGGTAGGCAGTTCGTGGGGTCAAAATTTGAAAGCTTCCTGAAAGAATTGGGAATTCAACACCGGAAGACCTCGGTAGCCCACCCTCAGTCAAACGGTCAAGTGGAAGTGACAAATCGAACCCTACTCAACGGCATAAAAAGAAGATTGGATGAACTGAAGGGTCGGTGGCCCGAGGAACTGCTTAGCGTTTTGTGGGCATACCGGACGACCCCAAGGACAACAACTGGAGACTCCCCCTTCCGCCTGGCCTATGGGACCGATGCACTCATACCGGTAGAGATTGGGTCACCCACCCTTCGGGTCAGCCAGTTCAAAGAACTATACAACGATGAAGGTTTGAAAATGAATCTGGATCTGCTAGATGAAGCTCGTGACGCCGCGGTGTTGAGGTTGGCCATTTATCAGTAGAAGACAGCCCGACATTACAACCAGAAGGTGAAGTTGAGGAGGTTCGAGATAAGAGATTTGGTGCTTCGGGAGGCAGAGGCGTCAACCCCCCAGAACACAGGAAAGTTAATGCCTAACTGGGAGGGGCCTTATGAGATATTAGAAGTACCGAAGCCAGGGACTTACCGGCTTCGAGCAATGGATGGGTCGGAAGTAAAGAATACATGGCATGCTGGAAGACTTAGGAGATATTACCAGTAAATACATGCCTGTTCTTTCCTGATAACGGTGAAATTTATGCGATTTATCAATGAAATGAAAACTTCTCTCATGAGAAACGTTTGTACTTCGTTTTAATCCTGCACTGCTTTACCGATCAGATAAGCTTCGAGCGTGAAATGATCAGACGGTCCTAAAAAACTTAACTGATCGATAAACGCCACAAGTGTAACTGATCGACAAAGATACACGTCCGATCAGACAAGCTTCGAGCGTAAAACAACCAGACAGTCCGAAAGAACTTAACTGGCTGATAAAACGCCACAAGTATAATTGATCGATAAAAGTTACCTATCCGAGACAGTACACTTTAAACGAAAATGGACCAGACGGTCAGAAATGACCTAACTGGGCGATAAAAATAAAGTTAAAACTGATCGAGATAACTACTTAGAAATCTTTTGTCTCCATTCATATTATAAAAGTTTTACAATTCCCGATCAGATGAGCTTCGGGTACATACACCGTCGGCTTCACTGGTCAGGTGAGTTACAAGACTTAGAAAAGAAAAATTACAACTATGAAAAGCAGATACTAAAAAGAACTATGGTAAGTCATCATCGGCCTCGGCCTCCTCATCGGAAGAGTCAAGGATCGAGGCATCCAGGCCGGCATCGACAAGCTTCGCTCTCGCTTTTTCCCGATAGGCCTCCACCCCTTCACCAAACTGGGTCATGATCTTATCGGTCAAAGCAGGCGATTCTTCGTATTCCTTGATGGCAGCTTGTTTGAGGGAGACCTGTTCGGCCATCAAGGTGTTGTTCGCCTGGATCAAAGTCCTCAGCTGAGCATGAACCCCAGTGAACTTCCCCTCGAGGGCCTCCAGATTCCCCACCAGGGCTCTATTCTCTTCGGCCATCAACTCCTTGTCATGCACCAGCTTCTTGGCATGATCGTTGAGACCGACGAACTCTTGTTGAAGTAGGGAATTTTGTTCTTCGAGTTCAGCAATCCGACGATTAGCCTGGGATACTTTATTCCTGGTATCGGCATGAAGATCCCGCTCCCTCCTCAGCTCCGAATCCCGACCCGATAATTCGGCTTGGAGAAGCTCCACGTCGGTTCTCAGCTGGACCTCTCTCTTGGTGGATCGGGCAAGAGGAGCGATAGCTCGAGCAAGGATGGCGTTGGCCTAAATACATAGGCGAATTGGTCAGACAGCAAAAAAATGAATGAAGACATATATACAAATGAGGATAAATACCTGAGTCTGGGCTCGGAGATAGGTAACCAGAAAATCCTCTGACGAAAAGTTCTTGAACCATTCATCATCACTGAAAAGCTTGAATTGATCAAGCAAGTGGAATGGGAATTTGTCAGCTGGGCTCTTCGGCCAGCAGGTTGTTGGGGATCCTCCGGAAGAGCTAGCCTTGGACTTCGGGGAAGAAGCATTGATCGGGGCAACGACCTCCTCGGCATGGGAGGGCCCCTCGACCAACCGCGGCTTCTTCGAAGCGGGCTCCAGAAGCTGATCTGGAGTACCCTCCGAATCTTCGGCCACCGTCACTATGATCGGAGTTGGAGGAGTTGATTTCAGAGCAGGCTTCGGCGGGGGCGCGACAATGGCCTTGGGGGGAGCTCGAACAGAAGGTCTTTTCTTCGACTTCTTTAGCAAAGCCATCTTGTCGGCCCCCTTCATCTGCAACACACTTTTCGTGGAAGCATCAGCCTTGGAAGGTTCGGGAAGAGGGCTGGTTGACGAACCGACAGACATTTCGGCAATTAGAACAGCCTCGTCTGAAGGAGAGTCGTCAGCGACTGGGAGATGGATTGGCTCGATAAGGATCGGCAGTGGGGACAGGGCCTCTTCAGTATTGTTTGGCTTGAAGATGGTCACTACAACATAAAATAAAAGGATCATTATGAAAATCGAAGCAAAAGATCGGGTGAATAAGAAAACAAGGTCGGATAGATTAACTTACAGCCGTGTTCGTAGAGCCAGGATTCGTTGGACACGATTCCTAGACCCCAATTAGTCTGCCTCAGAAGGGCGTAAAACTTCTTGAAGGCTGCCGAACGACTCTTCGGAAATTTGTTGACCTTCATGGGGATATCTTCGGGACCGGCCCAGTTGGGGAGAAGGTTAAGATCGGTTCCCCTCATGAAGAACCATTGTGAATGCCACCCCTTGTTGCTGGATGGGGTCTTCACGAAGGTGTCCCGTCCAGGAACACGGTTCAGATGGCGAAGGCCGGGCTCCTTTGACCGACCCACCGAGAACAGGACGAAGAAGAAATCCAGCCCGGGGGTGATGCCAGCCTCCTGGCAGAGGGCGATGAAGCTGATCAGCTGGATATAGGAGTTGGGAGCCAACTGGGAGAACCCGATCCCTACCAGGCAGAGGAAAGAGGAGATGAATTCGTGGAGGGGGAACCGAACCCCGTACCTTAGTGCATACAGATGGACGGCTACCCATTCGCCCTCGGGTCGGTGGTACATCCTCTCGCTGGCCTCGGGAACCCGAAGCTTGTATTCTTTGGGGATGTTGAATAAAGTTTGGATGTCCGACAGTTGAGAGTGGGTGATGGAAGATTTGGTGTTGATGACAGCGTAGTCGGTTTCCGATGCGTAGAACTGGCGAATTCTGGTTTCGGCGTTCTCCGCGGAGAGTTCGACCGGAGTAGCCTCCAGCTCGATTTGGAGAAGGTCACCGGAGTTAAGAGTGGGAGTGCCGGCTGCTATGATTGGTAGAGGACGAGGATCGCTGGAATCATCCATTTATGGTGGGAAGAAGGGAAGAGAGGTACAAGACAAGATCTTAGTGGAGAAATGGCACGAACTGAAGAAATCTGGAAAAATGAGTGTCTCGCCGGAAATCGCTCTTGCCGGAAAAGTTCGACAGAGATTCAAAATATTAAAGGCTCGAAAAAGTGACGCTGCTGTATGTTGGGGGGCTTATATAGCCCGTCTGGCACGGCTTCCAAAGGCGGCTATTTATGGCAGGTGGGCCCAGTTGTGAGAAAACGTGTACTAGCTCGCGGACCGAGGAGAAACCGTTTGGGTTTCCGAGACAACTCATCATTATGGCGTGACTATCCGAATTCATGTCCTTTCAAGTCTCGTGTCATAAATATCTTATAACAAGAGACTGGGGGGCAATGTTCGGGAGTGTTTTCCTGACCCTCTTTTGTTCTGAAGGCTTGGGTCGGGTCAAAGGAGGTCGGGCTCGTATGTTCAGAGATGTAAGATCGGGGTCAGTTACCCGATCCCAATAGGCTGGGGCCCGTGGTCATCGTGAGGGTTGAGTTCGGGCCTGTTGGGTTTGACTATTGGTTTGGGCCTGAGCGTATGAGCAGTCCACATGCAGAGTTGGTGCGACAAGGAGTTTACGTGATTAAGGGCATCAACCCTAATCCTACGTCAACAAGGTAACTCTGGATGTAGTGATGGAAAGGGATTCCACTTGCACTTTTTAAGGAGATTGTGTTGGACCCAAATATGGTAGCTAACATATTTAGGAGTCCTACTCTAAACCCAAAGAAGAGGATACCAATGTGGTGGGAGCTCTATAAATACAAGGCCGAGGTTACAATTAACAGGTAATATCTACTTTGAGCACTAAACATATAAACCTCCATTGTTAAACCTTGTGAACGGCCTGTGCTTATTCTCACACCGGAGCTATCCCCCGGCGGTACGGCCGTCAAGCTTCTGTGTGATCTGTTATTGTGCAGGATTCAGCGCGTGGATTTTGTGATTGGACGCGCGGACGAACTTGGCGTTAACACCTACGAATCCAGCAGTAGTGATAGAAACAAGTCTATTCAACCAGCCTCAGAGAAATCAAGTAAAAACGACAATACGTATATCAACACCAATCAATAATTCTTATCAATCATCAAATCTTAAACTGCTATTACTAGTATGGTGTGTGTGTGCTCAACATCCATGCTAACTAATGCAAATTCAAATTTAATACATAACAAGTTTCTTAGAAGGCATCATACAGTGTAAACTCAAGACTTTCAAAAACAGACGAGATCCAACCAAAATCAAATAATTACCAATATTAAGGGTCCAAATAGGGTACTTATGCTTTAGTTTTCATTTACGGGGACTTTTTGCTCTTATTTCCCATTTTATTAAAAAAATTTTTATACACATGGCTATGAAATGTCTTATTCCCTTAGGCTTTTCAGTGCTACCTTAACGAGCTTTCAACCAACGACTCCTAGACCATTAAGACCTTAGGGCGCTAGGTGTAAAGACAATCCCCTCGGGCTTACTTGCTCAAGTAACAAAGGCCACAAAACTAGACAAGCATACCACGGTGTTTATTCTTTATATATATATATATATATATATATATATATATATATATATATATATATAAACTGAAGCTTATATACCTCACTTTTTTTCCCAAACTTAGGTTTTTGCCTAATTTTTTGCCTTCACTGCCTATCCTTGTCATTCTTTCATTCAAATTAGCATTATCCTTTAGAGGTCCTTTATGTATCAATTTGAACTAAATCAATCCATATAGGTGTTATTATTGTGCTAACCTTATTATACCAATTTCAAACAGGCAAAAGATCCAATTTATAACAAAAAATTACGTCAAAGTTCTAATAGTCGGTACTATACTTGTCTACTCAATCCCATTCTCATCATTGGCCAAAATAAACCGAACTATATCAAACCACTGGATTTATGCAAGATAACACAATACTTAACTAAATATTTTTATTTTTTTATTTTTTTATATATATGGAATAAACATAACAGAATTAACAACTAATAAAAACTATTTACAAACCTATATTATTATGCACTATTACACTGCATGCATGCAAACATATAATGAACCTGAACTAAACATGAAACTAACAAATGCAAATATAACTAATAAAATTAAACATGCAAAATAGAAACATAAAAATTAAACTAACTCCCCCAAACTAAACATTTGTAATATCCTCATTGTAAAGATAAATCACTAAATATACGAGGACTTCCCTGTAATCGTCTAAGCTTGTGGTGGTGGTGGTTGTTGTTCTTCACTGTCTGAATTAGAAGGTGGGAACCGTGGCATTAGGGCAGGCTGCTGGTATGGAAATTGAGCATTTAGATTGAAACTTTGAAGCGTCGCGTTCAAGGAGGCGAATGACATGTTCATGGCCTCGAACATGTGGTCCTGTCTAGTCGTGAGTCTCCTCATTTTTTTGTTGGCATCTTTGTTGTACTCATCCACTTGTCTTTGGAGGCTCTGAAATTTAGGGCTAAACATATCGTCGGTTTGCTGCATCCCCTCAGTTGCCTGCTCTCCCGTAGTCTCATCCACTTGGAACTTATCATCGTCAAAGGTGTCCTGAGCATTAGCCTCATCCTCTGAAGCTGGTGGAAATATGAACCTGACTCCTCTTGGGTGCAACTCGTCCCCGGGCCACACTGTATATCGTGCGATCATCCTTGTGTCCAAAGTCTATAGAGGCATCTGTGTAGTCTCATCACAAGACCACCTAACTCCACAACCCACATATGAGGGATGGGTGTGGCAGGTGGCCAAAAAATGGCCCTCATAGGCATCTTCGTATGGAGAAACTGATGATGGCACCTACGTCGATGAGAAAATCTTGTACGATGGCATACAGAAGAAGGATCTTCTCCTTTGTCACCTCTTTTGTACGTGTGGATGGGAATAACTTGGCGCACATGAACGCGTATCATATCTTTCCATAACGGCTTAGGACCTTGCTGTGGAAGATGGTGCCCCCTTTACGTCCCTTGGCCCATGTGGTGCCCGACATTGTTATTTCAGTTAAAATGGCTTCATAGTCGGGATCAGGGTCACGCAAGTATGCATACTGGCACTCTCTAGGAACTCGCAAGCTATAATACTCGTTAATAGCGTCGGTACTGAAAGGAACCTGCTTGCCCCTCACGAATGATATGAATGGGGCCTTATCCTCCGCGTTGGCATAAAATTCCTTCACCACATTTACAATAGTTGGCTCCTGCTCTTCAGTGAACCTATCCCATCCTTTTTCATAGATTTATCGTTTCATTTCGCCATCCACGTTATTGGGTGCCAAGCCACGTTCTGGAGTTAATGCCTTGGTCACTAAATAGTCATAGCTGTCGGCGGCGTTGGCACTGACGAACTTTCACCTGTCAAAGGCTCTAGTCGGTGGTGTAGACCCGAAACTCTCGCCTCGCTGTCACTTCGCTGCTGGTTTCGGTGCCATGGTACTAGAATGGATGAATTTTAAACCAATTTCCCCCAAACTTCACTCGAACAAATGGTCGAAAACTTGGTGTGCACGGCTCAAAATTCCCCAAACTTTAGTAATTGGGCTTCTAATGTGGTGATGTATGATAAGAAATTGCAAGAAACAACTTCTTACCCTCAGTGTATTGACAATTGGTTACTTTTCCCCTTAGTAATCGCTGCCCAAACTCTTACTCGAAGAACCCTAATTCGTGTGTAACTGAAATTGTGTAATTTAGGGGGAGAGAAAGTGAAGAGATGTATGTATTTAGTGGGTGAAATTAGTGGGTAAGTGGAGATTAAGTGAGGTAATGGTTGGCAATTGATGAAATCATGGTTTTATTATGGAGTAAATGGGTATCAGTTGTGGTTTTAAGGACGTGGAAGTGGAGAAGATGGGCTAACTTGCTGTAACTACCGAACTTTGAACTCGTCAGGTTCCCGTACCCCTGCCCCAATGGGGGGTGATAAGCTGTAAATGTCCGCCCTGGCGGGGGTGTTCTTTGTAAATTGTCCGCCCCAGCAGGGGGGTCAACTGTTATTGGGTCAAGACTCCCGCCCCGGCGGGGGGTACACTACAGCTGAACTTGATTTTTTAAATTCCTTGTGTCCAACATATATCCATGCACTTCGCAAGTACCTAAAACACCAAACATTGATAAATGTAAGATAATAATCATGAACATTAAACGTTGATGGGTGAAGTTACTAGAGAACATGACTCGACTAACTACCTAATAAATCACTAAACTTATACTTTAAACTACGAGTTACTTAGCATGCTTAAAAATATTGAAAATAACAGTAAAATTGGGTTGCCTCCCAAATAGCGCTTGTTTTTAAGTCTTTCAGCCAGACTACTCCCTGTTCATGGCGCGCCAGCAAGTGTGATTGCGATGATATCATTGCCGATGTCGCCACCCCAATAATGCTTCAGTCGATGACCGTTGACTTTAAACGTCTCCAATGGATTCCTACTGTATAGCTCCATGGCGCCATGTGGGAAGACCCTTTTGATAGTAAATGGACCCGACCATCTGGATTTGAGCTTTCTGGGAAATAATCTCAGTCTCGAATTGAACAATAGTACTGACTACCCTGGTTTGAACTTTCTTTGAAAGATTTTCTGGTCGTGCCATTTCTTGACCTTTTCTTTATACAACTTCAAGTTCTCATATGCTTGTAGTTAGAATTCATCAAGTTCATTCAATTGAAGTAGTCTCTTTTCTCCCGCCGCTGTTTGATCGAAGTTAAGTTTCTAAATTGCCCAGTAGGCTTTATGTTGTAGCTCCACATGTAGGTGACACACTTTTCTATAGACCAACTGATACGGAGACATCCCAATTGGCGTCTTGTATGATGTCATGTATGCCCATAGTGCGTCACCCAATTTTAGAGACCAGTCTTTTCTATTCGGGTTGACTACCTTCTCTAGGATTTTCTTCACCTCCCTGTTGGAGACCTCGGCTTACCCACTTGTCTGGGGGTGATATGTTATTGCAACCCTATGATTTACCCCGTATTTTACCAAGAGAGATGTGAATGATTTATTGTAGAAGTGACTTCCCTCGTCATTTATGATTGCTCTTGGTGTGCCAAACCGTATGAAGATGTTATTTTGTAGAAACTTGAGAACAACTTTGGCATCATTGTAGGGAGTGCTACAACTTCCACCCATTTTGTTACATAATCCACAACAAGCAAAATGTATATGTTATTGAATGAGGGAGGAAAAGGTCCCATGAAGTCCATTCCCCAAACATAAAAAACTTTTACTTCCATGATTATGTTGAGTGGCATTTCATTCCTTTTTGAGATGTTGCCCACCCTTTGACATCTATCATAGCTTTTCACGAACTGGTGGGCATCCTTGAATATAGTAGGCCAATAGAATCCTGCTTGAAGTATCTTTGTCGCCGTCCTCTCACTCCCATAGTGTGCCCCGTATGCAGATGAATGACACTCGTGCAATATATTCTTTACTTCGCTGTATGGCATGCATCGACGAATCATTTTGTCTGCACACTGTTTGAATAAATATGGTTCATCCCGCATGTACCACTTGACGTCATGTATGAACTTCTTCTTTTGTTGACGTGCAAGATCAGGGGGAAGGATGTTGCTCACCAAGTAGTTTGCAAAATCTGCATACTATGGAAATTCTGCGTGACTCTAAATAGCTGCTCATCTGGGAATGACTCGTTTATTAAACACTTATCTTTCCCATTTTTATCTGGATTGTCTAACCTTGAAAGATGATCTGCAACTTGATTCTCTGTCCCCTTTCTATCTTTTATTTCCAAATCAAATTCCTGTAGGAGAAGTATCCAACTAATAAGTCTAGGCTTAGCATCCTTCTTTGTGATTAAATAACGAATTGCCGAGTGATCCGTGTAAACCACCACCTTTGTCCCAATTAAATATGCCCGAAATTTGTCAAAGACATATACTACTACAAGTAACTCCTTGCCTGTAGTTGTGTAGTTCAATTGGGCATCCGTAAGGGTTTTACTTGTATAGTATATGGCGTGGAAGATCTTCCCCCAGCGTTCACCCAAAACAGCTTCTACTACATAGTCGATCGCATCGCACATTAGTTCAAAGGGCATAGTCCATTCCGGTGCGATGATCACTGGAGCTATAGTCAACTTTTTCTTCAATTGCTCAAAAGCTGTCTTACAATCTTCATCAAACTTGAAAACTGAATCTTTCTCTAAGAGACTGCACAATGGTTTTGTAATCTTAGAGAAATCTTTAATGATCCTTCGGTAGAATCCCGCATGTCCCAGAAAACTATGGATTCCCTTGACTGTAGTTGGCGGTGGTAGATTTTCAATTGTTTCCAACTTTGCTCTATCAACCTCTAATCCCTTAGCAGAGACCTTGTGCCCCAAGATTCTTTTGACCATAAAGTGGCACTTCTCCCAGTTAAGCACCAAATTCGTCTCTACGCATTGCTTTAAAACCATGACCACGTTTTCTAAATAGACATCAAAATTATCTCCATAGATAGAGAAGTCGTCCGTGAAGAGTTCCACATTTTTCTCCACCATGTCCGAGAAGATGGCCATCATACACCGTTGGAAGGTTGTGGGTTGTAACAACCCCAAAATTCATACAATTCAATTATCGACTTCGATCGTTAATAACACGTCTAACTTCTGATTTTACATCATTATTCGATGCTAAACTTAATTAAATGCGGAATAATTAAAACTTTTATGTCTTCTTACTTTAATTCCCTGAATCAAAACCTTTATCATCTACACATCTCTGAATCAAATTAATTTTATGATTTGCTTCATCAAAGTTATTATTTAAAATCTTACATATCAAATCGATAACCTTTATACATCAGACAGCTCAAACTTTAACTTTACAACTCAACATAAAATATACATCATAAAATATTGAGTACATCTCATGAACCTTAATCATGGTTTAAAGAAATAATAACTTTAACTAAAGTATTAATCTTCGTGTATTATTTCTAATCCACGCCATTCAAGTAGCACATAGTGTTACCTTCCATCCTTAACCTGTAAAAATGGTTATTTGCAGGGTTAAGCTCGACAACCTAGCAAATCTAACAGTTTTCATGCATCACGTACCATATAATAACATGCTTATCATACATTTCATAAACATTAGACTAACATAACAAACATGTTACAGTTCATATAACAAGTATAAAGATTGAGTTCCTTACTCAATCAGCATTCATTACCTAATCAACGTAGTCATAAATTGACTTTAACGTTTCATACTTTCAACATATATATAACACATCATGCTCTTTGCAATAAAGATTTAAAACAATTCATCATCAAGTTCACATAGCAAATACGAACTAAAAGACTTGCCTTGATCGTTGTTTACCAATAACAGTTTAACAGCTTATCAGCACTTCACGTGCCCTACACAATTATATAATCATTCACATTAACTATTAGTCACATAGCAATGCGAAGTAGTTGTATTGTAAACTTAACTCTATATCCTATAACCCTTCTTATTAATCAATACACAATGTTCAATTTGATTGTGTTAACTTTCGACTTATATCTCATTATATTTACTTCTTAGGTCGTACTCGAAGTTAATTCAAGTGTTTAAGTATTGCTAGGAATCATTATTGGTTTTATATTAAACCCATTTCATATCTTATAATATTCATTTCATTTGACTTAAAATACTTTTTACGTTCATTAACATTTGTTACGGCATTTCGACGTTCATTCGTCACACGCCCGATTTGTCTCTCTTGTGTATGCTTAGTATGCTTATATAACTTACCTAATACATTATTTATTAATGTTAAGTATCATTATGTTTACTAACATTCATGTTTTATAACTTAGAACAATATCTTTTATCACCAGAGGCACTGCACTTGCATATGTGCATGCCCGACACCCTCCTATTGTCCCCGAAAACACAACAGTCCTAAAGATGACCATTTTGACCTATGTTCCCGACCTTAAATTGAAAAACATAAAGAATAAAAGTTGTAGGTCTATTCTTCCTCGTTCTGAATCATCTTGAATCGCCTCAATCGAAGTGTGTATGAAAATGTTATGCCTATTTTACTAAAAACAGGTCAAAACAGTCACACTTGACATACTTTGGGCGCAATTGCGCCCAATTAAGCCTTGGACACAGCGTAGCTGTGCCCGTTAGCAGAAATGGGACTCTAAGTTCATTGTTCTTGCAATTTTTGACCATTTTCTCCTACTAATCTTTATAACTTGAGTTATACACATCCCAATTAGTCCGTCTTCGATTCTATGGATTCGTAATTCATAGAACTACAACATACTAGAATTATAACAATTTACAGAAACATTAACCAACTTAAATCTTGACCCAAAACACATGTTCATACTATATTTTTATGTTTTAACATGTTTAGCGAATTCATTCACTACGAATTCGTTTCTTAACCAAATTGATTCATTCAACTTGCGTTATTTTCATTTCTTATTGTATTAACACAATCCATCA
Source organism: Panax notoginseng (assembly GCA_016801055.1). Taxonomy (NCBI): domain Eukaryota; kingdom Viridiplantae; phylum Streptophyta; class Magnoliopsida; order Apiales; family Araliaceae; genus Panax; species Panax notoginseng. The sequence continues at coordinate 143,464,586 of CM029018.1, forward strand.
CCAATTTTACAATTATAGCATAAACTCGCAACCAATTTTGGTCTCAAAACAGACCCAAAATACATATATATAACAAAACTCAAATTCTTCATCATTTAACCTATTTTCATGAATTTGATTATTCTACAACTTGAATTTCTGTTACTCAAATTTCACATATGAATGAAAATATCAGATTATTTAACACTTGAAATAGCCCTAATTGATTTCTTCATCAATTCATACTTCCATGATATCAATAAAACTCAAAAATCTAAAAACTAGAGGTTTAGGCTAGATTATTACCTTTGATTAGTTAGAAAACTCAAACAATCTTCTTGTTTTTTTTCTTTGATTCTCTAACCTTCACATAGAATTTCTTCTTCTCTTCCTCTCAATTCATCTCTTCCTCTCTTCTTCTCTTCTTCTCTTTTTCTCTTTTCTCAGGCTTAGGCCAAACCTTTACGTAAAAACCAATGCACAAAAACTAATGTCTAAAACTGACGTACTATTAAATATAATAATTATGTATCATTTATAAAAATATTTATTATATTATTATTATTATTATTTTTAATTCAAAAGCCATAAGGCTTTGTTTGGTAAAACACTTTTAAAAATAAAGACGTAATATTTCTTAAGCCTAGTTTGGTAAATCCATTTAAAACTCTTTTAATTTACAGTCATAAATTATTTATACTATAGTTTAATATCCCACACTATTTACTTGAATTTCCATATCCAATCTTAATTAAATAAACAAAACTAATTACCACAAAATTATAATTTTACTTAATAAATTAACATATCACTTTAATTACTAAATTAAATTAAAACAACATTCTAGGAAACTATATAATCCTTAACAACTCTCTAATTTAGTTATTAAGTTAAATTAGAGTATTATCTCATAAATTTAATTCATCATTATTTTATCTTAATTAAGTTAATTTCTATAACTTATGAATTATTTACTTACTAATAAATAATCTAACAAATATCTACTAAACAACAAACACATCAATTAAAAATATTTATTTAATTCAATAAATATTTGAAATTATAAATAAAATTCTAGATTGTTACATTCTTCCCACTTTATAAGGATTCCGTCCTCGGAATCACCGAAACCCTACCTTCCTTAGGTTTTTATCAAATCTCTTCGTTGAATAACTTCAACACATTACCTTAATATAAGTTTATATTTCCTTACTACATTCATTTCTTCAACAAATTCTTGGTTTTTATTTCATAATTTTCACTTGAACTCAATTTTATTTTGAGTATTATATATTCTTTAACCCATTCATTTCCTTTTCTAAGGATCGTTATCATAAACACTCGGGATACTGCATTCACCCATTCTTCTAAGAATTTCGTCCTCGAAATTTTATTATTAATCTTCATTAATTCAATCTATCAAAATAGATTTTACGTTAATACTTTATTTATTCATTGGGTTCTATAACCACTTCTTTCCACAAAGACCCTTCTATAATTATTAAACTTTTCTATTAAAAGTTTTACATTATTCTTTGATAACTCATCTCTTTCTCATTTCAAATTTTTTTTCTCACTTATTCAATATATTCATCATTCAGTGTCGCATTCTACGACTTACTTCTTTCTAAGGAATATCATCCTTACCACATTTGCCTTTTAGAATAGCAAGAATCTTCCACAATTGCTCAATAATTGAGAAGCAGTATGAATAACTCAGTAATTTAAAAGATTTCAAATCATGTTGAGAGGTCATAAGACCTTAAACTACGTCCACGGTTATAAGTACTCTTTTAACTTAAACCTTAACAGTCATTAGACTATAGGGACTCCCATACTTAAGGTGTTAAGCCCTTCGTACGATGTATTGTGCACAAACATCTAAACGCATCGCGTAAAAATAATTCCCCCATAATAGGGTTGTTCTTCTCAGTTTTTTAGAGATGTAATTGAGGGTCACAAGACCACGAACTATGTCCACGGTTACAAGTAATCTTTTAACTTTAACCTTAACAGTAATACTGTAGGGACTCCCCGTACTTAGGGTGATCATCCCTCCGTACCATGTATTGTGCACAAACATCTAAACGCCTCCGCGTAATCCCCTATAAAAGTGTTGTTCATCTCAGCTTTTCAACATCTGAACCCTCACCAAAATAATTTGGTTTGGCATAACTTCTCAAGAAACGCTTGAATTTCATGAACATCTTTCAATATTCGTCTAGGTGAATCAAATAGCATAGACTTCTACAACAATTTGGACATCAATCAAAATATATATATATATATATATATATATATATATATATATATATATATATATATATATATATTCTCATATCTTAAAAAAATCTCAAAAATCTTTTTATAGCGTCATGATTATGACGTTGTCATACTACATCTCACCATAGTGGGCTGATGATCATATGATCACATCCAACACCAGGTTCCATTGCATTGATGACTCCATCGTTTATCACATCACCCGATACATATAGTTAAAATATATTTTGAAAATTTAAAAATCATTTTTTTATCTAGCCTAAACAAACAGCATAGATACGCGAATAATAGCACTGTTTTAAAAATTCTTTGGTTCACTAGCGTGATTCAACATTTTTCAAAAATCAAAAGTACAACCATCAGCAAGAATTCAATAAATCTCGAAAGTCTATCATAGCTAGTAGATTTAGAATATCTAGGTATCCATCAACTTCAATTTTTACTCCATTACTTCATTACTTAACCATTCTTTTTATTTCTAGTACCACCAATACTCTTATACTAAATATTCTTGTATTTTAACTTACAATCTTCCTATACCCCCAATATAGTTCATCAAACTTACTACACATTGGAAGTTCAGGAACTTGCCACAATAATATGAGTTTAAGAACTTATCCTAGTCAGACCATAGACGTCCATTCGTTGAGGGGTTCAAAACATACTATATTATTATGAGTCACAAACTTACCATATGTATTAGTTTTAAGAACCGCACCTAATCCTAATAATATCTGACTAATCTTATTAGTTTCTAACTATCAAATATACACATGAGAAAAGAATCACCTTTTCGCCACATATACATTGATAGCGCGACACCAACATTCTAATGATTATCAATGTGATAAACTGAGTGCAAGCACAAAACCCTCGCCCATACAAAGATTTATACAACTCAGCCATCACATGAGTCCTCACTTGAAATCCCACCTAACTCTATCTTACTTATAACTTGCTCAATACGAATTCCTCATATCACATTATCTATAACTCCTCGCGAGTTTACCTCATACTATATCATAGTACATTATCTTCATAGCATCAAGCTATAATTATTCAAACATTATAGACCATCTTTCTTTTATAAGTTAAATAGATCATGTCGTGATCTTATTTTATAATCATCTCCTTTAAAATTCTTTTCTTAACTCGTGATCGTTTTGTTTTACGATCCCCTTTCTTTCCTTTTTCATCATTTACGACATTATTCGTTATCTTGGCTATTGGAGTTAGGAAACTCCCATTTCTTATCTTTATATCTCTTCAAGATTCTTCTTTAAATTTTCTTGTATATATAACACCTCTTCCTTTAAGAATTTCTAACTTCATTTACATTGCTCAACATTTCATTCGAGTTCCACATTTTCATCATACGTATCCATTTTCTATACTTGATACACATCCAGTCTCTAATAGTTTCAATATGGTACGCTGAGTGGTTTCCTACAAATAACCAACAAACTAGGTTCCGAGTTACTAGTTCGTATATACCTCAGCTCTATGAAGGAATAGTTTAGCCTAGATACCATACATCAACTATTAAAGAGTACAATTGTACCTTACTTAAATATAACTTTCTATTCTTAACTTCTTTATCATTCTCTTCTTATAGACATTGTCTATTTATTATCATCTTATATTCTTATTATTGGAGTTGGGTAACCCCACTTTCATATTCCTTATAACTCTGCGAGATTCTTCTTTGAATCCTTTCACGCATGTTTTAATCCCTCATTTATTAATTTCTTAAATTACTTCTTATTGTTCAAACTCTATTTGAGCTTATTCTTTCATTATCTTCACCATCCTTTTCTAAGGTTATAGCCTAAGGTACTCCTATATAAGGTTTATAACTTATAGCTTTGATACCAACTGTAATGACCCCAAAATTCATACAATTCAATTATCGACTTCGATCGTTAATAACACGTCTAACTTCTGATTTTACATCATTATTCGATGCTAAACTTAATTAAATGCGGAATAATTAAAACTTTTTTGTCTTCTTACTTTAATTACCTGAATCAAAACCTTTATTATCTACACATCTCTGAATTAAATTTATTTTATGATTCGCTTCATTAGAGTTATTATTTAAAATCTTGCATATCAAATCGATAACCTTTATACATCGGACATCTCAAACTTTAACTTTACAACTCAACATAAAATATACATCATAAAACATTGAGTACATCTCATGAACCTTAATCATGGTTTAAAGAAATAATAACTTTAACGAAAGTATTAATCTTCGTGTATTATTTCTGATCCACGTCATTCAAGTAGCACATAGTGTTACCTTCCATCCTTAACCTGCAAAAATGGTTATTTGCAAGGTTGAGCTTGATAGCCCAGCAAATCTAACAGTTTTCATGCATCACGTCATAATAACATACTTATCATACATTTCATAAACATTAGACTAACATAACAAACATGCAACAGTTCATATAATAAGTATAAAGATTGAGTTCCTTACTCAATTAGCATTCATTACCCAATCAACGTAGTCATAAATTGACTTTAACGTTTCATACTTTCAACATATATATAACACATCATGCTCTTTGCAATAAAGATTTAAAACAATTCATCATCAAGTTTACATAGCAAATACGAACTAAAAGACTTGCCTTGATCGTTGTTTACCAATAACAGTTTAACAGCTTACAGCTATCTGCACTTCACGTGCCCTACACAATTATATAATCATTCACATTAACTATTAGTCACATAGCAATACGTAGTAGTTGTAATGTAAACTTTACTCTACATCCCATAACCCTTCTTATTAATCAATACACAATGTTCAATTTGATTGTGTAATCTTTCGACTTATATCTCACTATATTTACTTCTTAGGTCGTACTCGAAGTTAATTCAAGTGTTTAAGTCTTCCTAAGAATTATTATTGGTTTTATATTAAACCCATTTCATATCTTACAATATTCATTTTATTTGACTTAAAACACTTTTTACGTTCATTAACATTTGTTACGGCATTTCGATGTTCATTCGTCACACGCCCGATTTGTCTCTATTGTGTATGCTTAGTATGCCTATATAACTTATCTAATACATTATTTATTAAATTTAGGTATCATTAGGTTTACTAACATTCATGTTTTATAACTTAGAACAACATTTTTTATCATCAAAGGCACTACACTTGCATATGTGTATGCCTGACACCCTCCGATTGTCCCCGAAAACACAATAGTCCTAAATTTGCCATTTTGCCACTGTTCCCAACCTCAAATTGAAAAACATAAAGAATAAAAGTTGTAGGCCTATTCGTCCTCGTTCCGGATCATCTTGAATCGCCTCAATCGGAGTTCGTATGAAAACGTTATGCCTATATTACTAAAACGGGTCAAAATAGTCACACCTGACATACTTTGGGCGCAGCTGCGCCCAATTAAGCCTTGGACACAGCGTAGCTATGCCCGTTAGCAGAAACGGGACTCTAAGTTCACTATTCTTGCAATTTTTGACCCTTTTCTCCTACTAATCTTTATAACTTGAGTTATACACATCCAAATTAGTCCGTTTTCGACTCTATTGATTCGTAATTCATAGAACTACAACATACTAGAATTATAACAATTTACATAAACATTAACCAACCTAAATCTTGACCCAAAAAACATGTTCATACTCTATTTTCATGTTTTAACATGTTTAGCGAATTCATTCATTACGAATTCATTTCTTAACCAAATTGATTCATTCAACTTGCGTTATTTTCGTTTCTTATCGTATTAACACAATCCATCACCAATTTTACAATTATGACATAAACTCCTAACCAATTTTGGTCTCAAAACAGACCCAAAATACATATATATAACAAAACTCAAATTCTTCATCATTCAACCTATTTTCATGAATTGGATTATTCTACAACTTGAATTTGTGTTACTCAAATTTCACATATGAATGAAAATATCATATTATTCAACACTTGATATAACCCTAATTGATTTCTTTATCAATTCAGACTTCCATGATATCAATAAAACTCAAAAATCTAAAAACTAGAGGCTTAAGCTAGATTATAACCTTTGATTAGTTAGAAAACTCAAACAATCTTCTTGTTTTTTTCTCTAACCTTCACATAGAATTTCTTCTTCTCGTGCTCTCAATTCCTCTCTTCCTATCTTCCTCTCTTCTTCTCTTACTCTCTTTTTCTCTTTTCTCAAGCTTAGGCTAAAACTTTACGTAAAAACCAACGCACAAAAACTAACGTCTAAAATTGACGCACTATTAAATATAATAATTATGCATCATTTATAAAAATATTTATTTTGTTATTATTATTATTTTTTAATTCAAAAGCCATAAGGCTTTGTTTGGCAAAACACTTTTAAAAATAAAGACTTAATATTCCTTAAGCCTAGTTTGGTAAATCCATTTAAAACTCTTTTAATTTACTTCTATAAATCATTTATACTATAGTTTTTATTGTTCCACACTATTTACTTGAATTTCCATATCCAATCTTAATTAAATAAACAAAACAAATTACCACAAAATTATAATTTTTAATATAATTTTACTTTATAAATTAACATATTACTTTAATTACTAAATTAAAATTAAAACAACATTCTAGGAAACTATATAATCCTTAACAACTATCTAATTTTGTTATTAAGTTAAATTAGAGTATTATCTCATAAATTTAATTCATCACTCTTTTATCTTAATTAAGTTAATTTTTATAACTCATGAATTATTTACTTACTAATAAATAATCCAACAAATATCTACTAAACAACAAACACATCAATTAAAAATATTTATTTAATTCAATATATATTTGAAATTATAAATAAAATTCTGGATTGTTACATGGGTGCATTACACAAGCCAAAAGACATTCTCCTGAATGCAAAAGTGTCGTATGAGCACGTGAAAGTGGTCTTCTCTTGATCTTCAGGAGCAATGACTATTTGATTATACCCCGAATACCCATCCAGTAGGAAGTAAAATTCGTGCCCCGCCAATCTATCCAACATCTGATCGATAAAAGGCAGAGGAAAGTGGTCTTTGCGGGTTGCCTTATTCAGCTTCTTATAGTCCATGCAAACCCTCCAACCGGTCACTGTCCTCGTTGGAATTAATTCATTATCATCATTCTTTACTATGGTCATTCCTCCCTTTTTTCAGCACACATTGAACTGGACTGACCCATGCACTGTCTGAAATCGGGTAAATAATTCCCGCATCCAACCATTTGAGTATTTCTATGACGCCCCCAAATCTGGGTATCTTTCAACCCGATAATTGGTGTTATACAATGCTACAGTTCACACATTCATTCAATTGAAATACCTCAAAAGAGTGAAAATGTCTTCTACATATTCCAAAATAATATTACCATTCCCAGGTTCTTTATAACCATTACATGTTTGCTTGTCATAATATCAAATAATTACAACATTACAACTATACTATTACAAAGGAAATCTACTGATTCGCCTTAGCCTTCGCTTTATCTTTACTAGATGCTTCCGTTCGTTCGGTCTTAGCTGCATTCATATGGTTCAAGCAAGAATAAGCATAACTAGCTTAACAAGTATGACAATTTTATTTAACAATAGGCTTGAATCATATAAATCGTATATCTTCAATAACTGAAATAATAGTTATGAAGTACTATTGATAATTCAAAATAGCACTTCTCTTTTCTTTAAAACGTTTCACAATGAATATCATTTCGTAAAACATCAATTTCGTTCCAAGACCTTGAGCATTTCATTCGTTCTTTGAAAAGGACAACCCGACACCAAGTCTATAAGTCCTATATATCTTACGAGCACGTCTAGGTGGTCAGCCTATAGTACTCTATGTTGTACAACACTACTTTCTTTAAACGTATGTACGTTTAAGGTTTGGTAACCTCACGTGCCTGTCGTTTGACGACAAAATATTTATTCATGCATACTCAGTCTTTTTTTGAAAACCACACCAAAATAGTTTGGAAAAACTTAACAACATTGACAATAGTTCGATAGATTATAAGAAATCCATAAAACATCTAAAGTCTATCCGAAGGAATTGGCTTCGACTTCATCATACATCAATTCATGCGTAAGGTACATGAATTTACAAAGCTTGTCCAGGATGAACATAGACAAGGGTTAGAACACTTGCCTTTAGCGTCTTCTTACAGTCAATACAAATTCTCTTTGTATCTTTAAGGATTCTACAATACATGATCACATAACATATCACATTAGGTCGTATATAATCAAGTAAGGTCATTACTATATCTTACCCTTCTTCTCAATCTAATCATGCTTTAGATTGTTTATCATTTGTTACGGTTAATTGTCTTACATTGTTCTTACATTTACGTAATTGTTTATCAACCCTTAAATGTAATCTTAAGGTCATAATCATCCTTAAGGAAATCATTCCAAGTCAACTAAGTATACAATTTATAGTTAACTAGCTTCCCTTTTTCTTTACATACATGAGCATTCTTTTCTGGGTCTTTCATAGTGCTGGCGTTGCGGTGCCAGCTTTCTATATAGAGTCCGCGTTGCGGCGCGACTCTTCAGTAGGTATGCCCTGGTCTTGGCGCTGCGGCGCCAATCTCTTCTCTGTGTGCTGTGGTGTGGCGCCACTCATCAGTGGGCAATTTCTAGTCTTGGCGCTGCGGCGCCAGGGTTAATGCTTTGGGCGGCGCCGACCCTGAGCCTCAGAAAATTTTGACAGACTTTTTCTTGTGTGAACTTTCCAACTCCATAACTTATTCGTTATAAGTCCGAATTGGCTCGTTCAAAAGCCGTTAGCTCACAAATCACATGCTCTATGATTCTATTAGAAAATATTTCATTTTTGAATCTTTAAACTCAAAATTCACCTGTTAGTTCATTATTACAAAAATATTAAACGTTCGTGAACGTTCAAAGCTCGTTTCTTCGTTCTAAGTCAAAATTTGGTCATGTTCGAGTTCGCAACTCTAGAATACCAATTAAGACTATTCTCTATAGAAAAATAATGTTTTCAAGTTCAATGCTAACTTTTGACTTCCATTCTGAGAATTTAACGATTTCAACGATTATTATCTAATCTCGTAAATTTCGTCATAACTTCGTTACTTGAGATTTTTACATCTTTTGAAATGGATTCATTCTATCATTCTAACATCCTACCCGAACATATTTCATCAAATCATTTATATGATAAATTCTTACAAGTTCTTCCTTAGTTCAATACTTATAAAAGCATGAATTTCTTGTACATGACTTATTAATGATTAAGTCCATTGATCAGCCATCTTTATCATTTCTTAACATACATGTTACACAATCCACACTTCTCTATCAAACTACTATTGAAGAGATGGAAGATTGATGGTCTAGGATGCTTACCCTTGAAGTTCACTTGGTTCTTCTTCTTGAATTATCAAAAGACTAGCTCTAACTTTCTCACTTTGCTCTCAAGTGTATAAGCTCTAGGTTTGTTGGTGAAAATGAACTAGAAAATAATCTAGCCACTCTTTTATTTATAGGATTCTCTAGGTGAGGGTATAATAGACATTTAGGCCATCCCACCTCCTTAATTCACATCTTTACTATTCCATGCTTAGCTACCAAGTAAAACCACTTTACTTGGTCACCAAGATGGCTGACCATGTGCTCATGGGGCGCATGGGTTGCCCCATGGGTTTTTCTTAACCATTTACCCATTGGATCGATCCACGAATCCGGTTCTTAGTTTGGGCTTTAGGTTTAATTACCTTTGGGCCTAACGTTGGGCTTGCACTTCATTTCATTAGGCCTTAACATAATACCAATTGGGCTTGCAACATTTCTACCCAAATCTTACAAATCCAATGCAATCGGATTTAAGCGTTTAACGTAAAATCCTCGTACTCTTTACGTATACTAGTTTGTATAATCTTTCGTCATATCCGTTATACTAACATTCCTATATACTCGTATAATACTTCGTATCATACTCGTATTCATTACCTCGTATAATAAATATGATCATCATTTATTCCTATCCTTATGTTCCTTAACTTTCTCAAATTTAGTACGCAGACGAAAAACTGCGTTTGTCATACTTGAATTATTATTACATAATCCATCCTTTCTCATTATTATATTGTTACGTATTTCTCAAAAATACAAAAATAATTCCCGAGCAGAAATCAGTGAATAGTATTTTTCAGAAAATTTCTCGAAAAGCTTTTATTTTCGTCTTGGAAATTCAAACACTATAATTCCTTCACGTAGCCAGAATACTACGACATTCCGATACATTTAGGTTATATAACAACCTTCATCTTACTAACACTTAATAATAACATATAATATAATTTTATTCATTATTTAATCAAATAAAATTATTTTACAATAAATCTGAATTTCTCGGTTGTTATAATTTCTTTCTTCACCACTTCTTTCATGATTGGGTTAGCCATCTCTGTTGTTCCACTGTTGGCTTTGCATCCTCTTCCATAAGAATTTTGTGCATGCAGAAGAATGGACTGATTCCCTTGATATCGGCAATGGTCCAGCCTATTGCAGACTTGTATTCTCTCAAAATCCTCAGCAATTTATTTTCCTGCAATTCATTAAGTGCAGATGCAATAATAACACGTAAAGTATTTAAATCACCCAAATAAGCATACCTGAGGTGTTTAAGAAGTGGTTTGAGCTCAAGAGTAGGTGGCTCCTCAAGTTAAGGTTTCATCCGAGCTGAAGCTTTTTCCTCCGTGTGTAATGGCTCGAATGGAATTTTGAATCTACTAACTCTCGGTAACACATCTAGCATGTGTAAATAATTCACAAACTCTGGATCATCCAAATCTTCATCCCCCAATAATGTAGTTTCCAATGGATCACTAACCAAGCATTTTACCATATCATCATTCACTATCCGGTCGATGATATCCACTTGGAAACACTCCTCTTCATCCGTAGGGAGCTTAATAACTTTAAACACATTAAAGGTAACTTCCTGATCTTGGACCCTCATGGTTAATTCACCTGTTTGCACATCGATGAGAATCCTGCCCGTAGCCCAAAATGGTCTCCCTAAGATAATTGGGATTTTCTTATCTTCCTCAAAATCTAGAATTATGAAGTCAGCTGGAAATATGAATTTGTCCAACTTGACCAAAATATCCTCCACAATGCCTCTCGGATATGTTACCGATCTATCCGCTAATTGCAACAAAATGTTTGTAGGCTTCGGAGCAGATAAACCTAATTCAGTATAAATAGATAATGGCATGAGGTTTACACTTGCCCCCTGTCGGGTGAAATCTAATTACGCACAACACGCAAGTATACGTGGTCAACAAGTAATATAATAGTAAGTAAAGTATCGTTCCCTCGGAGACTTAGTAAGAAATTAACTCTCATAATTACCAATTTTCTATTAATCCTAATTTTATTAAACTAATCAAATTCCAGCTTGTAACTAAAAGTATTAAAAAGCTTAAAATCACCAAACAATCAATAAATTCTAAAAACTGAATTTTCAAACAAATAATGGAGAATTAGGCTTCCAACTTCACTCTAAGCATCACTCTGATTATTACACCTTTATTCCAGTTTAATTCACTATCCCAGTTTATTAATCAAGAACACGTATGTAGTACTAGCCACCTCTCGATGTACTAATACCGTATTAACTTCAATCCATAATTAAAATAGAATCAAGTTAAATACCTTAATCAATCAACTCACTATATCTCTATGTGAATTACAATCAAAGAAGGTTTAAGTTCAAGTTCTTTATCCGATTACATGCGATGTCAAGCATATCTCTACCCTAACATTCATCAAGATTCTGTTCATTCACAAAATTCAAGAACACATGCTATATTAACTATGTCCAGACTTGTATTTCAACTCTCGAGTTCATACAAGTCCACAAAGAATCGTTGATCAGGAAATTCATAAATTCAAGCTCAAATTAATATAGATAAACTGGATAATAGCTTATTAAACTGAAATTAAAGATTGCATAACCATCGTTCCACTAAGAAATTAGTTCATCTTAAATGAAATAATCACTGAATAAATCAAAGATAACATCTTCTCAATTATAAATATAAACTAAAGAAGAAGAATAACGCAGAATACCCTTCACTTTAGCCTTAATCTGAAATCGATATGATCGTTCTTCAAAATCTTCACTCTAATGCTCGCTATCCAATTTTGTCCTTAATCTCTATTAGTTTTTTTGCATGATGATCATTTTGTTGTTTATTGCTCAATATTAATTTGTCCAACACCTCAATTTTGGTCGAAGTCCCATGTCATTTAGAGTACATACGCTATCTAAGTGCTCAACCCTTCATCCCAGCAGTGTTGAAATCGAATTAGGACTGCCTGATTTCGGGACCCCCCGCCCCGGCGGGGGTATATGCATGTAAAGGGCCCGCCCCGACGAGCTAGGCTACTGTCAACTAGAATGAAGACCCCCCGCCCCAGCGGGGGTATAAGGGTTAAATAGGCCCGCCCCGGTGGGCTAGCCTTCTAATTTTTGACTTTGGTGAAACTCCATACTTGCTCCAATGCTTCCCCTTTTCCATCCACTTGCCACACCAACCACCCTACACATAAAGCAACAATAAACAAGTAAAACTAATCATAAAATCAAGGTTTTAACAACGAATAGGCTTGAATTAGAACCTGATTCGTGGACATAAAATCAACTTATCAAAATCCCCCAAACTTAAGCTGTGCTAGTCCTCAAGCACAAAATAAACTAAATGCTATGCAATGCAATGCAATGAGATGTAATGTATCTAACTAAATGACTACAAATCCAACAGTATCATAAACTCAAAACTTATTCCTTCGGCCTCAGAAAAATCAAGCAAACACTACAACACTTCATATTAAAACCAGTCAATAACTTCTTGCCAATCCTCGAATCTTAAACTGTCATTACTGATATAGTGTGTGTGTGATCAACATCTATGCTAACCGAAACTAATCCAAATTCAATACATAACCAATCTCTTATTAGGAATCATACAGAATAACCTCGAAAAATTCAAAAACAGACGAGTTCTAACTAAAATCAAACATTTACCAAGATCGAAGGTCAACATGGGATACTTTTGCTTTTATTTTATAACCACGAGGACTTTTTGCTCTTATTTCCCGTTTTATTATTATTATTATTATTTATTTATTTTTATTTTTTTTATTTTTTTATATACACACATGGCTATGTAATGTCTTATTCCCTTAGGCTTTTCAATGCTACCTTAATGATCTTTCGACCAACGACTCCTAGACCATTAAGACCTTAGGGCGCTAGGTATAAAGATAATCCCCTCGGGCTTACTTACTCAAGTAACAAAGGCCATAAAACTAGACAAGCACGCCACGGTGTTTATTCATACTTTTTTTAGATAGATTATATACCCCAAATATTCTCCCAAACTTAGGTTCTTGCCTAATTCTTTGTTTTCACTGCCTATTCTTGTCATTCTATGATTTACACTAGCATTATCCTTTAGAAACTATTTATGCTTCAATTTAAACTACTCAATCAACACAGATGTTATTAATGTGCTACCCTTTTTATATCAGTTTCAAACAAGCTCAAGATTCAATTCATAACTCAAAATTACATCATAGTTCAAATACTAGGTACTGTATTTGTTTACTTAATCTCAATCTCATCATTGGCCAACATACACACGAACTACAATAACTGCTGGACATATGCAAAATAACAAAATTCTAACTAAATTTTTTTTATTACATAACAAAATGTAGAATAACAAAATTACCTGAGCTATTATGCAACTATACGATTACTTGAATGCAACATTACAAATCCTAAAATAACATGCAAAAATAAAGTGCAATAACAAATGCAAACCTCACTAAATTTCTAACTAATGATATTATGCATGCAACATGAAATGCAAAATAAAAACTAAAAAACTAACTCCCCCAAACTTAATAACTACAATTTCCTCATTGTATGAATAACGCAATAAAATGTGTGAGGACTTCCCTGTAATCGCCTAAGTCTGAGGTGGTGGTGGTTGATCTTCTTCTTCAGAGTCACTTGGTGGGAACCTTGGCATAGAAGCTGGCTGCTGGTATGAGAATTGAGCAGTTGGATTGAAGCTTTGGAGCATTGCAATCAAAGAAGCGAAGGACGTATTCATAGCTTCAAACATATGGTCTTACCTTGCTGCGAGTCGTCGTATCTCTCTTTGTGTTACCTTGTTGTACTCATCCACTTGACGTTGAAATGCAAGAAACTGAGGGCTAGATATGGTGTCAGAATGTGGTGCCTCCTCTGTTCCTTGCTCTCCCATCGTCGCATCCTCTTAAAACTTGGCATCATCCGAGGTGTCTTCAGCGTCAACTTCGTTCTCTAAAGCTGAGGGAAATACAAAGCCTAGATGTGACTCACCTCCTGCCCACACCGAATACCGCGTGATCATTCTGGAATCTAGTAGCTGCAGTGCCATTTGAGTGGTTTCATCGTCGGACCATCTAAGTCCCGCTTGGCGACACAACCCACAAATGAGTGATGGGTGTAGCAAGCCGCCCAAAAAATTTCCCCATAAGCATCGGCGAATGGAAAAACTGATTATGGCCCCGACGTCGATGATGAAATCATGCACAATCGCATATAAAAGTAGTACCTTTTCTTTGGTCACGTCCGATGTGTGTGTGGATGGAAACAACATGGCACACAGGAATGCATACCATATCTTGCCATACCTGCTAAGATCCTTGTTGTGGAAATCTATGCCTCCTTTCCAACCCTTGATCCGTGTTGTACCTAGCTTAGTCATGTACTTCAGAATAGCCTCAAAATCCAGATTGTTGTCACGTAAGTGAGCATCCTGACAATGTCTTGGCACTCGTAACTGATAATAAGTGTTGATTGCATCAGCACTGAATGGAACCAATCTACCCCACACGAACGCATTAAAAGGGGCCTTGTCCTCGGCGTTTGCATAAAATTCCTTGACCACATTGACAACGGCTGCCTCGGGTTCCTCCGTAAACTTGTTCCACCCTTTTTGATATATTTGCTACATCATCTCCCCATCCACATGATCCGGTGCCAATCCCTGCTTCGGTGTAAGTGCTTTGGTCACCATGTAGTCGTAGCGGTCGGCGGCATCGGCACTTTTGAATTTTTAGCGATCAAAGGTCCGTGTCAGTTGTGCGGGCCTTGAACTTTCTCCCCTTTGTCATTTTGATGTGGGTTGAGACACCATTGAATTTCGAATGCCTTAACATACTATTCTTTCCCCAAATTTCACTCACATAAAATGTCAAACACTTGGTGTGCATAATGATTTCTTCCCCCAAACTTCATGATTTTGCTCTACTATGGTGCTAGGAAGGTAGGAATTTGAAAACAAGGTACTCACTCTCAATTGCTTTACACTTACTTGAATGAAAATCTAAATTTGTAGCTTTTGGAGATGGAATTGAAAGTATGTGGTGAACTTGGGTTGTGATAGTGTAAATTTATAGGAATGGTGTGGAGGAGAGGTTTGTAGGTTGGAGAAATGGACTGAATTAGTGGGTGTGTGTTAATGTAGTGGGATTTTCCTTACCAAAACGTGGGATGTAGTTGTGGTGGGATTGAGAGTTATGGGGAAGAAGTATTAATGGAATAAAGAAGTAGGGAAGTTGGTTCTCAAAAGTGTAACTGCCGAACTGCACTTTAGAATTCTAGGATGGCCCGCCCCTGCGGGCATGCTCCTTGAATTCGGACGTGAGAGACCCCCGCCCCAGCGAGGGGTATAGTGTATTAGGGGCCCGCCCCAGCTGGAATGCACACTGCAATTGGGCTCTGATTTTCTTATTTCTTCCTTGAAATTCCATACCATTAGCATATTAAGTACCTGCAAACCATAAAACATAAATATGAGTAGAGATTGAGCATTTTAAGCATGGTAGATATATTATCAAGAACAATAAACTTTATTAACTACTTAATGTATCCTACTTAATCTAAACTATAATTTAACTAACATGACTAAAACATATGAAAAATAAAAAGATGATTGGGTTGCCTCCCAATTAGCGCTTGATTTTAAGTCGTTTAGCCTGACTACTCCCTGTTTATGGTACGTCGAATAATGTTATTGCGATGACATCCATGTTGGATTTGTCACCCCAATAATGCTTCAGCCTTTGACCGTTGACTATGAAAGTCTCCAACGGGTTTCTACTATAGAGTTCAACGACGCTATGTGAGAAAACTCTTTTGATGGTGAATGGTCCCGACCACCTCGACTTAAGATTTCCTGGGAACAACCTCAATCGTGAGTTGAATAGCAGTACTGATTACCCCAGCTCAAATGTTCGGTGCATGATTTTCTGGTCATGCCATTTCTTGACCTTTTCTTTGTATAATTTTGAGTTCTCGTAAGATTACAGTCGGAATTCATCGAGCTCATTTAGCTGAAGTAGTCTCTTTTCACCCACTGCTGATTGATCAAAGTTCAGTTTTTGAATAGCCTAGTAGGCCTTGTGCTGTAACTCGATAGGTAAGTGATAAGCTTTCCCGTATAGTAGTTGATATGGTGGCATACCAATCGGTGTTTTATATGCAGTCTGGTAAGCCCATAGTGCATCGTCCAACCTGAGAGACCAATCCTTACTATTCGGGTTTACCACCTTTTCCAAGATTCTCTTCACTTTCCTGTTCAAAACCTCAGCTTGCCCACTGGTTTGGGGATGATATGCTGTAGCTACCTTATGGTTGACTGCATACTTTGCCAATAGAGCTGTAAACAATTTGTTGCAGAAGTGACTACCTTCATCACTTATAATAGCTCTCGACGTGCCAAACCTTGTAAAAATGTTCTTCTGCAAGAATTTGAGAACCACTTTGGCATCGTTAGTCGGGAGTGCTACTGCTTCAACCCACTTTGATACATAGTCCACCACAAGCAAAATGTACTGATTGGTAAATGAGGAAGGGAATGGCCCCATGAAATCTATGCCCCATACATCAAAAATCTCAACATCTAAAATTGTTTGTAGTGGCATCTCATTCCTTTTTGATATGTTTCCCACCCTTTGACATCTATCACACGTTTTAACAAATTTGTGGGCGTCTTTAAATAATGTAGGCCAATAAAACCTGGCTTGAATCACTTTTGCGGCTGTTCTCTCACTACCATAGTGTCCCCCATATGGTGCTGAGTGACACTCATGCAGTATGTTCTTCACTTCACTGTAGGGCACACATCTTCTGATCATCTTGTTGGCGGACTATTTGAATAAGTAAGGCTCATCCCACATATACCACTTGACGTCATGAAGAAACTTCTTTTTCTGTTATCGTGTAAGATCAGGGGGCAAAATGTTGCTCACTAGATAATTCACAAAGTCCGCGTACCATGAAAATTCTGTATTTATCCCAAACAGTTGCTCATCTGGGAATGACTCGTTTATTACACACTTGTCCTCTTCCTTTTTACCTGATTTTCCAGCCTAGACAAATGATCTACGACTTGATTATCTGTCCCCTTTCTATCCTTAATTTCTAAATCAAACTCTTGTAAAAGGAGAATCCATCTGATAAGGTGTGGCTTAGCATCTTTTTTTGAAATTAAGTACCGAATAGCCGAGTGATCTGTATAAACTACTACCTTTGTCCCGATCAAATATGCTCAGAATTTATCGAACGCATACACCACTGCAAGTAATTCTTTTTCCGTAGTTGTGTAGTTCACTTGAGTCTCCATGAGTGTCTTACTTGCATAATATATGGCATGAAATACCTTTTCTCGGCGTTGACCCAAAACAGCCCCCACCGCATAGTCGCTTGCATCACACATTAACTCGAAGAGAATGGTCCAATCTAGTGGAACGATTACGGGAGCTGTGGTCAATTTCTTCTTCAACAACTCGAATGCCACTTTACACTCCTCATCAAACTTAAAAACTGAATCCTTCTCTAAAAGACTGTACAAATGATTTACAATTTTAGAGAAGTCCTTTATGAATCTCATGTAGAACCCAGCATGTCCTAGAAAACTTCTAATTCCCTTAATTGAACTCGGTGGTGGAAGCTTTTTAATTGTTTCCAACTTCACTTTATCAACCTCTAATCCTTAAGCTGAGACCTTATGCCCCAAAATTATGCCTTCTTCAACTATGAAGTGGCACTTTTCCCAGTTAAGGAACAAATTCGTTTCTGTGCATCGTTGCAAGACCATTACCAAATTTTCCAGACACGCATCAAAATCATCCCCATAGACAGAGAAGTCGTCCATGAAGACTTCCACATTTTTCTCCACCATGTTTGAGAAGATGGCCATCATACACCTCTAGAAGGTAGAGGGTGCATTACACAAGCCAAATGACATCCTTCTGAATGCGAATATGCCGTATGGGCACATGAACGTAGTCTTTTCTTGATCTTCAGGAGCAATGATGATCTGATTATAACCTGAATAGCCATCCAATAAGTAGTAGCACTCATGTCCCGCTAATCTGTCCAACATCTGTTCGATAAAGGGCAAAGGCAAGTGATCTTTGTGGGTCACCTTATTCAACTTTCTGTAATCCATGTAAACCCTCAAACCAGTCACTGTCCTTGTCAGAATTAGCTCATTGTCATCATTCTGCACCACGGTCATTCCTCCCTTTTTCGGCACACATTACACCGGACTGACCCACTTACTGTCTAAAATCGTGTAAATGATACCCGCATCCAACCATTTCAAGATTTCCTTCTTCACTACTTCTTTCATGATTGGGTTAAGCTATCTTTGTTGCTCCACTGTTGGTTTTGCATCGTCTTCCATCAAAATTTTGTGCATGCAAAAGGATGGGCTAATTCCCCTGATATCCGCAATTATCCATCCTATGGCCGATTTGTGTTCCCTAAGCACTCTCAGCAACTTTTCTTCCTGCAATTTGTTAAGTGCAACAGAAATAATAACAGGTAAAGAATTTGAATGGTCTAAGTATGCATACCTGAGGTGTTTAGGGAGTGGCTTAAGTTCAAGAGTCAGTGGCTCCTCCAAAGACGATTTTATCCTTGTTGTGGCTTTTTCATCCGTGTGCAATGGTTCAAAGGGTGCTCTAAATCTGCTAAATCGTGGCAGGGAGTCTAGTATATGTAAGTAGTCCACAAATTTCGGATCATCTGATTCTTCATCTCCCAACAATGTCATTTCTAATGGATCGTTAACCAAACTCTTGCCTATGTCTTCGCTGATTATCTGATCAATAATATCCATCCTAAAGTACTCTTCTTCATCCGTAGGGAATTTCATGGCTTTGAAAACATTAAATTTTACTTCTTGATCTTGGACCCTCATCGTTAGCTCTCCTTTTTGTACGTCGATGAGTGTCCTCCCTGTAGCCAAGAACGGTCTCCCTAGGATAATTGGGATGTCCTTATCTTCCTCAAAATCAAGAATAATGAAATTCGCGGGGAATATAAACTTGTTAACCTTTACCAATATGTCCTCTACAATGCCTCTCGGGTATGTGATCGACCTATCTGCTAACTATAATGAGATGTTCGTAGGCTTTAGAGCTGGCAAACCCAATTCTGTATAAACTGATAACGGCATAAGGTTCACACTTGCTCCCAAATCACATAAGCACTTGTTGAATGAAATATTCCCAATCGTGCATGGAATGGTGAAACTTCCCAGATCTTTCAACTTCGGTGGTAACTTTCATTGTAAAACCGCACTACACTCCTCTGTTAATGCCATTGTTTCAAAGTCTTCCAACTTCTTTTTCCTGGACAAAATTCCTTTCATGAATTTTGCATAACTTGGCATCTGCTCTAGGGCTTCTGCGAACGGGATGTTAATCTAAAGTTTCTTAAAAACTTCTAAAAATTTTGCAAACTGCTTGTCTAATTTCTGGTTTTTATACTCTTTGCTGAAAACGTGAGGGAGGATAGACAACTGGTTCGTTAACTGGTTTGTTCTTTTCCACTTGATTTTCTTCCCCCGGTCTGTCCTCAACCACTTTATTCTCACTGTCTGTCTCAACTTCTTTTGCAACTGAATTTTTTGTTTTTTGACCCTCAAGCTGTTTTCCACTTCGCAACATAATTTCCTGACATTGCTCGTGATTACCTTTCGGATTTTTCTCTGTATCACTGGGTAATGTTCCTTGCGGTCTGTTATTCAATGCAAAAGCTATATGTCCCATCCGATTTTCTAAATTCTTCATGGCTATTTCTTGTGATTTCATTGCCATTGCTTGATTTTTCATGGCTACCTCGTTGCTCGTTATATATTCGATAACAACTCCTCTAAATCTGATTTCCTCACTTGACGTTGAACTAGTTGTTGTTAATTCTGAAATCCTGGGGGATACGATGGTCGTGGGAATTGCTGATTCTGATTATTGTTCCACGCCAAATTCCTATTCCCCTGATTTTATGCATTCTGGTACGTATTCTGGAGAATTCTGTTGTAGCTACTCAAAAATTGTACTGACTCTGGGTTGATTGCACATTGATCCATCGGATGTCCACTTGCGCACAACTCACAAATAACTGCAACTTACGGTGTCTGTACCCCTGACCAAACGCCAAACTTCTTAGAGAGTGCTGAAATTTGCGCTGTTATTATTGTCACTCCATCTACCTCTCACACTCCAGCTACCGTAGGTTGTGTCATTCTTGTCGTGGGCCACTGATAGCTGTTAGCAGCCATTATCTCTATCAACTGATATGCCTCTTCATAATTCTTTGCCATAAAAGCTCCCCCCGACGCTGCTAGTTCTGAGATTCCCATATAGTCCGTTGTAAAATGTGTTCATCTACAACCACTTAGGAAATCCGTGATGTGGGCATTTTCTGAGCAATTCTTTGTATCTCTCCCATGCTTCGTACAATGATTCCCCATGTTGCTGATCAAACATGGTAATCTCATTTCTCATCTTTGCAGTCTTCGCTGGTGGGAAGAATTTTGCAAGAAATTTCTGAGCAAGGTCATCCCATGTAGTTATCGATCCTGGCGGTAGAGAATGTAACCAACTCTTCGGCTTATCCCACAGAGTGAATGGGAACAAGCGAAGTCTTACCGCGTCTTCCGACACCCCATTGTACTTGAAAGTGTTGCATATTTCCAGAAAGCTGATCAGATGCTCGTTAGGATCATCATCATTTACCAGTCCCCCAAACTGAACCGAGTTCTGGATCATCTGAATAGTCCCAAGCTTAATCTCGAATGTATTCGCAGCTATAGCAGGCCTGGTGATACTCGACTGCAGCTCAGTCACCTTGGGAGTAGCAAAGTCCCTCAACGCTTTTTGGTCTTTGGCAGCCATTGCTTCTTCTTTCTTAGAATTTTCAAAGTTGTCCCTTGTTTACTTAATCAACTTACTTAGCCTTTGAAAGCGTCTTTCAATGTGGTCCTCAAAAGGAAGCAAGTCTGGATTTTTGGATAGAGTTTGCATAAACCAACTTCAAAAACCTGAAATAAGATGAACAAAACAAAACAAAAATGTTTAAGTAAAACTGTAATAATTAAACTGATATTGCAAAATATTAAAATCTATACTAAAATCCCCTGCAACGGCGCCAAAAACTTGTCGGGTAAAATCTAATTACGCAAACACGTAAGTATACGTGGTCAACAAGTAATATAATAGTAAGTAAAGTATCGTTCCCTCAGAGACTTAGTAAGAAATTAACTCTCACAATTACCAATTTCTTATTAATCCTAATTTTATTATACTAATCAAATTCCAGTTTGTAACTAAAAGTATTAAAAAGCTTAAAATCACCAAACAATCAATAAATTCTAAAAACTGAATTTTCAAACAAATAATGGAGAATTAGGCTTCCAACTTCACTTTAAGCATCACTCTGATTATTGCACCTTTATTCCATTTTAATTCACTATCCCAGTTTATTAATCAAGAACATGTATATAGTACTAGCCACCTCTCGATGTACTAATGTCGTATTAACTTCAATCCATAATTAAAATAGAATCAAGTTAAATACCTTAATCAACCAACTCACTATATCTCAATGTGAATTACAATTAAAGAAGGTTTAAGTTCAAGTTCTTTATCTGATTACATGCGATGTCAAGCATATCTCTACCCTAACATTCATCAAGATTCTGTTCATTCACAAAATTCAAGAACACATGCTATATTAACTATGTCCAGACTCGTATTTCATCTCTCGAGTTCATACAAGTCCACAAAGAATCGTTGATCAGGAAATTCATAAATTCAAGCTCAAATTAATATAGATAAACTGGATAATAGCTTGTTAAACTGAAATCAAAGATTACATAACCATCGTTCCACTTAAAGATCCGTCTCAAGCCTAAAACAAAATTAGTTCGTCATAAATGAAATAATCACTGAATAAATTAAAGATAACATCTTCTCAATTACAAATATAAACTAAAGAAGAAGAATAATGCAGAACACCCTTCACTTTAGCCGTAATCCGCAATCGATATGATCATTCTTCAAAATCTTTACTCCAATGCTCGCTATCCAATTCTGTCCTTAATCTATGTTAATTGCTTTGCATGATGATCATTTTGTTGTTTATTGCTCAATATTTATCCAACACCTCAATTTTGGTCGAAGTCCCATGTCATTTAGAGTCCATACGCTATCTATGTGCTCAACCCCTTATCCCAGCAGTGTTGAAATTGAATTAGGACTGCCAGATTTCGGGACCCCCCGCCCCGGTGGGGGTATATGCATGTAAAGGGCCCGCCCTGGTGGGCTAGGCTACTGTCAACTAGAATGAAGACCCCCCGCCCCGGCAGGGGTATAAGGGTTAAATAGGCCCGCCCTGGCGGGCTAGCCTTCTGATTTCTGACTTTGGTGAAACTCCGTACTTGCTCTAATTATGCTCCAATGCCTCCCCTTTTCCATCCACTTGCCACACCAACCACCCTACACATAAAACAATAATAAACACGTAAAACTAATCATAAAATCAAGGTTTTAACAACGAATAGGCTTGAATTAGAACCCGATTCGTGGATATAAAATCCACTTATCACCCCCAAGTCACATAAACACTTTTTGAACGCCATGTTCCCAATTGCGCACGGAATAGTGAAACTCCTCGGATCTTTCAACTTTAGAGGTAACTTTTGCTATAAAATTGCGCTGCATTCCTCCGTCAAAGCCACAGTTTCATAATCTTCTAACTGTTTCTTCCTAGACAGAATGCCCTTCATGAATTTGGCATAACTAGGCATCTGCTCTACGGCTTCTACGAACGGAATATTTATTTGAAATTTCATGAAAACTTCCAAAAATTTGGCGAACTGCTTATTTAATTTCTATTTCTGAATTCTTTACTGAAATGGTGGTAGAGGATACACAATCGGTTCATTATCTATCTTGCTCTTATCCACTTGCTTTTCTTCACCTTATTTGTCCTCAACCACTTTATTTTCACCTTCTTTGTCATCATCTTTTGCAGCCAAATTTTCTCTTTTCTGCTTCTCAAGATGTTTACCACTCATTAACATAATCGCTTGACATTATTCATGATTCCCCCTTTAGATTTTTCTCTGTATCACCGGGTAGAGTTCCGTGAGGCCTATTATTCAATGCAAAAGCCAGCTGTGCCATCTGATTCTCTAAGTTCTTGATGGCTACTGCTTGTTATTTCATAGCCGCCTCGTTGCTCGTTATATATTTTGACAACAACTCTTCTAAATTTATTTTTCTCTCTTGATGCTGAGCTGTTTGTTGATGTTGATTCTGAAATCCTAGGGGATAAGATGGTCGTGGAGCTTGCTGATTCTGATTATTACTCCACAAAAAATTAGGGTGATTCCTATTCCCTGGATTGTATGCATTCTGATACATGTTTTGTGGAATCCTGTTGTAGCTACCCATAAATTGTACTGACACTGGGTTGATTGCACATTGTTTCGTAGGATGTTCACCTATGCATAATTCACAAATTACTGCAATCTGCTGAGTTTGTACACCCGACAAAGCATCCACCTTCTTTGATAGCGCTAAAATCTGTGTTGCTAATGCCGTCACCCCATCTACCTCTAACACTCCAGCCATCTTAGGTTGCGTCATTCTTGCCGTGGGCCACTGGTAGTTGTTAGCCGCCATTGTCTCTATCAACTCATACGCCTCCTCGTAACTCTTGGCCATAAATGCTCCACCCGAAGCTGCGTTTATACTGGTCCTGAGATTCCCATTCAACCCGTTATAGAATGTGTTCATCTACAGCCATTTAGGTAATCCGTGATGTGGGCACTTTCTGAGCAATTCCTTGTACCTTTCCCATGCCTTATACAATGATTCCCTATGCTGCTGTTCAAACATGGTAATCTCATTTCTCATTTTTGCAGTATTTGCTGGTGGGAAAAATTTTGCTAGAAATTTTTGAGCAAGGTCTTCCCATGTGGTTATTGATCCCAGTGGTAGAGAGTGTAACCAACTTTTTGCCTTATCCCGCAGTGTGAACGAGAACAAGTGAAGTCTGACTGCATCGTCCGACACCCTATTATACCTGAAAGTGTCATATATCTCCAAAAAGCTGACCAAGTGTTCATTTAGATTATCATTTACAAGTCCCCCAAACTGAATAGAATTTTAAATCATCTGAATAGTCCCAGGCTTTAATTTCAAATGTATTTACAACAATCGCCGGTCTTGTGATACTCAACTAAAGCTCAGTCACCTTAGGTGTAGCAAAATCCCTCAACGCTTTTTGGTCTTCTACGGCCATTGTCTCTTCTGTCTCAGAATTCTCAAAGTTTTCCCTAGTGTCCTTTAGTCACTGACTTAGCCTTTGAAACCGTTTCTCAATTCCGTCCTCAAAAGGAAGCAAGTCTAGGTTTTTAGACCAAGTTTGCATAAACTGACTTCAAGAACCAGAAACAAGAAATAGCAAAACAAAAGAAAAATGTTTAAGTAAAACTGAACTAATTAAACTGACATTGAATAAAAAGATTAAAATCTATACTAGTCCCCGGCAACGACACCAAAAATTTGTTGGGTAAAATATATATACGCTCACACGCAAGTGTACGTGGTTAACAAGTAATATAATGATAAGTCAAGTATCGTTCCCACAGAGACTAGTATGAAATTAATCCTAACAATTACCAGCTTTATATTAATCTCAATTTTATTAAACTTTCCAATTCAGTGATTACAATTATTAACAACTAAAAACATAAAAATATTAAGCAATCAACAAACTCAAAAAACTGTAATTTTAAGCAAATGATGGAGAATTAGGCTTACGACTTCACTTTAAGTATCACTATGATTACTACACCCTAGTTCAAGTTTAATTCACTATCTCAGTTTATTACTCAAGAACACTCAAGTAGAACTAGCCACCTCTCGATGCACTAATACCATATTAACTTGAATCCACAAATTAGATAGAATTAAGCTAAACACCTTAATCAACTAATTCAATATATCTCTATGTGAATTACAAGCAAAGAATGTTTAAATTTAAGTTAACATTCATCAAGATTTCATTCAATTACAGAATTTAAGAACACATGCTAAAGTGACTAAGTCTAGATTCATATTTCATCTCTCGAGTCTATATAATTCCATACAAAATTGGTGATCAAGCAATTCATAAATTAAAGCACAAATCACAATAGATAAACTGAATGATAGATTATTAAACTGAATCATAGTTCAACCATAAGATTCGTCATAAGCCTAATGAGTAAATTAGTTCATAACAAATGAAATAAAAACTGAAATCAACAAAGTAAACATCATCCCAATTACAATTATTAAATTAAAGAAAAAGAATGAATAAAACACCACCCTTCTCCTCTGCTTTAATCCATAATTATCGTGAATTTCACCTTCAAATCCTTCCTCCAATGCTCTTGTTCAAATTCCATTTTCAAAATTGTTAATTGATTGATAGATGTTTAATCTCCCCTCTTGTTTTTGTTAATATCCAGCTTAGGACATGTATTCTGACCATAATTCGAGGCCCAATGGAGTTCCACACCATGCCAACCACTATCCTTCACGCTTCTGCAGTACTACAGTTAGAACAGACTTCTTGCTTTTCCCGTACCCCCGCCCCGGCGGGCAGTGCTTCTGTCTTTTGATTAGGTACCCCCACCCCGACGGGGGTTTCTTCTGCTACAGTCATGTTCTTGCTCATTATCTTGCCCACTTTAGCCACAAAACCACCTTCTAAAGCCCAAATGCTATGCCACCACACCTAATCATAAAACAACACTAAGTAAAATAAATCACAACAATGACTAGTTAACACAGTTTAAGCTTGAATTAGAAGCCGATTCATAGGTATAAAACCCACTCATCAGGGAGCCCATGGAGGACATTGACTTTCCCACCGAGGATTAGCTATTTGCTGGATTGGCAGCAGCTCTTGTAGATTCTCCCAGTGTGACTGCTACTGTGACCCCACATTCGACAGAGTATTTAGAGCAGAGTCTGCATCTGATGACATTTGAGAGAGATCATGCTAGGACCTTGATGTTGACAGCTATTGCTGGGAGAGATGTCGCTCTATTAGAGAGAGATGACGCTTTAGATCATAGAGACACCGTTGTTACTGAGCGGGATGAGGCCAGATCATCTAGAGATACAGTGATTATTGAGCGAGATGGCGTTATATCTGCCCGAGATGTCGTTGTTATAGATAGTACTGCAGTGAGGTCCCATATTACCGCGATCATTGTAGAGATGAGCACATATATTGATGAGCATAGTGTGAACATACAGTTAGCTGAGGATCTGTTGGCTCGTGTAGATACCCTTCGGCAGGAGCTTACAACGTTACCTCCTTCTTCAAAGAGGGATGCCATTTTGAACTTGATAGCCCGCATATACACTGACTTGTAGATGGGCTTGTATTTTCCTGCACAGACTAGCTTAGCCATTTTTGTCATGTACATCATATATTGTATATATCAAACAATATTATATATGACAGGGAAATATATGTTGATTCACTTCCCTTTTAGTTGTGCCTTGTTACTTGCTTGATATTTACCTATTTTTCCAGGGCTTGAGATCTTGATGTATTCTGAACTCCTCCTTGATGGACGAACATTGAGATTCCTGAGGATCATTTAGAATAGATCGTTGATCTGTGTGTATTCCCTACCATCTTTGGTGTCTTGGGACTGGTGTATGGAGAGGAGTATGACTTTCCTCTCTGAGGTTGACCGCACCATAAATGGTCACCAGTACTCCTTTGTATGGGGGAGCCCAGGTAATTACATCTCTTATGGATTGGTGTTTCTTTTTGAGGAATCAACCGCAGCTTAGATAGTCGCCAATTCTCCCATTTATGTGGGGAGACCAGGTAGTTCCATCCCCTTGGTCTAAAGCCAATGAAGTGTGGTGGATTGAAGGATGATCCCAGTACCATTGACAAGTTTTTATATTTTGGTAGGGGGTAAGACCGAACCATGAATGGCTGCATACGTACTCTTATTAAAGAGGAGATCAGGTCTGCGTAATTCGAACCTTATGTAAAGGTTCAAAGTCATATGCGGCAAAAAAGGCGTATAGATGTGTTTATTTTTTGTTTTTTTTGTGGTGAGATCGGACCATAAAAATGGTTGCCTATGTACTCCCGTGTATTGGGGAGATCAGGTCTGCGTAGTTCACCCCATGTATAGGACACACTGCAAATGAAAAGTTTGATCCCATGTACATGACAAACTGAAAGAGTGAAAAGTTTTATCCCTGGTGGAATAAAACTGAAGGTGTGAAAGGTTTTGAAAACCTGCACTGAGTGAAGGCTCTGGTGACCCGAAACCAGGTTGCTGGTTGGAAGGGGTGTTTGTCCCTGATGGGGCAAACGGATGTGAAGAAAGGTTGTATGTAGTGAGAAAGGTTTAGTAAACTTGAACTGATTGGGGATCTGGTGATCCACACCCAAGATGTTAGTTTGCTGGTAACTTCAGACATAGTACCGTTTCACGATGTCTGAGTTAATGAGTTGTGGAAATTCATCGTCATCCATTTCCTGTAATCTGAGAGCTCCTCCTGTCAATACCTCATTGACAACAAACGGACCTTCCCAGTTAGGGGCGAATTTTCCTTTAGATTGATCTTGGTTGTCAAGAATTTTCTTCAAGACCAAGTCATGCTCTTTGAAATGCCGTAGCCGGACTTTTCTGATGTAGGATCTGGCGATCCTCTGTTGGTATAATTGACCATGAAAGATAGTAGCGGCTTGCCTTTCATATGTTAGAGACAATTGGTGATACCTATCTTGTAACCATTGGTCTTCATCCAGCTGAGCGTCTATCAACACTCTGAGGGATTCCATTTCCACTTCTACGGGGAGCACTGCTTCCATCCCATAGGTTAATGAGTAGGGGGTTACCCCAGTGGAAATGCGCATTGATGTTCTGTAGGCTAATAGAGTCAGAGGTAATAAGTCAGGCCATCCTTGGTGATTGGCAGACATCTTTTGCATGATCTTTTTGATATTTTTATTAGCCGCCTCAACAACACCATTCATATCTGGACGATAGATGACAGAGTTGAGATGTTTGATGTAGAATTTATTGCATAACTCCTCCATCATTTGATTATTGAGATTTTTGGCATTGTCTGACACAATCACCTTTGGTTGTCCATATCGATAATGACATTATTTTTGATGAAACCAATGATAACTTCTTTAGTAACCCTGGGGAAGGAGGCTGCTTCTACCCACTTGGTGAAGTAGTCGATCATGGTGGAGATAAATCGATGACCATTACTGGCTTCGGGCTCGTTGGGCCCGATCACGTCCATTCCCCACATTGAGAAGGGTCAGGGAGAACTCATATTGTGGAGCTCCCTTGGAGGGGCGTGGATATCATTCCCATGAATTTGGCATTGGTAACATCTTTTGACGTGATCATCACAGTCAGCCTTGAGAGAGAGCCATTAATGCCCTGTTCTTAGGATTTTCTTGACAAGTAGAGGGTTGCTCATGTGTGGGCCACATACTCCACCATGGATTTCATCCATGAGCCTCCGAGCTTGGTCTTTGTCTAGATATCTAAGGAGACCTAGTCCTGCATCTCTTTTATAGAGTGCGTCTCCACTCAGGTAGAATTTCGTAGCTATTTGATGGATCCGCTTTCTTTCAGCTGGACTCGCCTCAATGGGTGTAGATTCATCTCGGAGATACTTCTTGATACGCTGATACCAAGGGTGTTAGATGGGAGGTAGCTCATCTGATACTTCTCTAATACTTCTCGCAAATGTGATGTTTGACATGTTTACCTTGTCATGTATGTTGATCAAGGAGGCCAAAGTTGCTAGCGCATCCATAAAGTCATTCTTATTCCGAGGAATGTGCAGGAATGATATTTCTTCAAACTCCGAAGCCATCTGTATAACCTGCCGATGGTAAGGCACCAAATGTAGCTCTTTGGTGTGATAGATTCTCGTGGTTTGTCTGAGTACCAATTCAGAATCTCCAAAGACAGTTAATCGTCTGATGCTCATTAATTGAGCTAGTTTCAACTGTAACAATCCAGAATTTTATTTCTAATTTTAAATATTTATTGAATTAAATAAATATTTTTAATTGATGTGTTTGTTGTATAGTAGATATTTGTTGGATTATTTATTAGTAAGTAAATAATTCATGAGTTATAGAAATTAACTTAATTAAGATAAAAGAGTGATGAATTAAATTTATGTGATAATACTCTAATTTAACTTAATAACTAAATTAGATAGTTGTTAAGGATTATATAGTTTGCTAGAATGTTGTTTTAATTTAATTTAGTAATTAAAGTGATTTGTTAATTTATTAATAGTAAAATTATAATGAAAATTATAATTTTGTGGTAATTAGTTTTGTTAATTTAATTAAGATTGGAAATAGAAATCCAAGTAAATAATGTGGGACAATAAACTATAGTGTAAATGATTTATTGAAGCAAATTAAAGTAGTTTCAAATGGATTTACCAAACAAGACTTAAAGATATTAAGTCTTTATTTTAAAAGTGTTTTGCCAAACAAAGCCTTATGGCTTTTGATTTTGAATTTGATTTTAAAAAAATAAAATAAATAAATAACTAAATAAATAAATAAAATTAATAAATTTTTATAACTGATATATAATTATTATATTTAATAAAACGTTGGTTTTAGACGTTTGGGTTTTGTGCGTTGGCTTTATTCTATGTTACGTAAAAGAGTTGGGCTAAGCTGAGAGAAGAGAAGAAGGGAGAGTTTACAAAGAAGAATTTGAGAGAAAGAGAGAGCTTGAGAAAGGAGAGAAAGATTTATGTGATTCTAAGCAATTCTCTGTGTTTTAGCAAGGATTACAAAGTAATTGAAGGTATACTTCTAAAACCTTAATATTATGTTCTATGTTCACAAGTTTCAAATTTTCTGTAAATTCAAATTAGATGATTTGTTGAAATACCAACTGATTAATTGTGTTTATTAGTAAGTTTGTGACGTTAGAGTTAGCATCTAGACAAGGAATTAGTGTGCTAATTATGTTCAAAAGAAAGAAAATCGTTTACAGTGTATTTGGCTATGTATATGGCTTGTGAAAGTACAAAAATTGGTAGTATTGCAATCTTTATATTTATATGCTTTACTAGTTTATTTAGTAGATATGAATTAATTTGCTTATTAAAGTTCTCTTACCAATCCAAAGTGCTATTCTAATCTATGTTGTCTCTCTTCATTGCAGGTATTGGAGGTTCAATGGACAGACAAAAGATTATAAAAAGGTTATTCAAGTCAAATTCAAGTGTAGTGCCCAATTTGTTCCATGTGCCTAACCTATTCTCCAAACTTAGCGGACAAGGAGGAGGATTGCTATATTTTAAGGGAAGTCCTCTGCTTTACTTTTTTCTATTTCAGTCATTGAGGACAATGTCTAGTTTAAGTTTGGGGGTATTTTAGTGTCGTATTGCATATAGTTAGTCATTTACATTGTAGTTCATATAGTTACATTTAGTTTTTGCATTCAGTTTGACAATTTTTTTTTTGAAAAATTAAAACTTTTCAAAAATAGTAGTTAGTTTACTATGTTTATATGGCATTTAGTACATCGTGCATGAGTCCAGCTGTTTGATATTTACAGTTTGTTTTGGTCAATGATGAGATTGGAATTAAGTAGACAAGTATAGTACTGACAATTAGAGCTTTGATGTGGTCTCTTGTTATGAATTGAGTCTTTCTCTATTTGAAATTGGTATAATAAGGATAGCATAGTAAAAATAACTTGTTGATTGATTGAGTTTAAATTGATACATAATGGAACTCTAAAAGATAATGCTAGTTTGAATGAAAGAATGACAAGAATAAGTAGTGATAACTAAAGTTAGACAAGAACCTAAGTTTGAGAGAATATTTGGGGTATATAAGCTATAAAAAAAGAGAAAAAAATGTATGAATTAACACCGTGGCGTGCTTGTCTAGTTTTGTGGCCTTTGTTACTTGAGTAAGTAAGCCCGGGGGGATTGTCTTTACACCTAGCGCCCTAAGGTCTTAATGGTCTAGGAGTCGTTGGTCGAAAGCTCGTTAAGACAGCATTGAAAAGTCTAAGGGAATAAGACATTGCATAGCTATGTGTATATAAACCAAAAGAAGAAAAAAAATGAATAAAACGGGAAATAAGAGCAAAAAGCCCCCGTAGATGAAAAATAAAGCATAAGTATCCCTTGTTGACCCTCGATATTGGTAATTGTTTGAATTTAGTTGGATCTAGTTTATTTTGGATTTCTTGAGTTTATACTGTATGATGCCTTTAAAGAGACTTGTTATGTGTTAAATTTGATTTTATATCAGTTAACATTGTTGTTGAGCACACACACAATTTATTAGTGATAATAGCCTAAAGTTTGATGATTGATTAAGAAATTACTGATTTATTTTGATATGATGTATTATTATGTTTACTTGATTTCTCTAAAGCCGGTTGAATAGACTTGTTTTTATGATTACTGCTGGATTCGTAGGCATGTAGATTAGTTGCATTGCATAGTATTGTTGTTTTGTGTTTTTGCTTGAGGACAAGCAAATGTTTAAGTTTGGGGGTATTTGATAAGTAGATTTTATACCTACTTATCCGGTATCTGTTACTTGAATTAGTTTCTTAAACTCATGCTTATTAGTTACTTTTCATGCATTTTGTGTTCATTTTGTAGATTATATACTTGGGAGTTGTGTGAGCGATTATTGGTATGAAATCATAAAGAATTGTTATGAAATCGCAAAGAAAAATAATCTGGACATCGTTTGGGCTTTCATGTTTATTTCATGTTCTTGGTTTGGAACTTGGATTATGTTGTAGAGCTTCTTCTTAGCTTTCCGAAACATCTTGAATCATTCCAATCGGAGTTCGGATGCAAGAGTTATGACTTTGTACCAACAAATGTTGAACTTCACCGTTTTGGGTGGCCATTTGCATAGTAGTCCCAATTTCGACGTTCATGCGTCCATTATTTCTCAATTCTCAAAGAATGAAAGTTGTAGAGCTCATCGAGATCTTCGATTTGAAAAGTGCAGGACTCATAACTCCTTTCGAATCAAAGGTTATAACCGTTTTACCAAAGGACATTGTAGCAGAAAAAGGACCCCCGCCGGTGCGGACATTTTACACACAAAACCCCCGTCGGGGCGGGGGTACAAGCCCAAAAACAGAATGTATGCCATCCGGGGCAGGCCTAGCAGCACAAAAACCCCGCCGGGGCGGGGATACGGGCCAGAACAAGTTTTTGACGCGTTTTGGGTCGAATGTTGATACTTTTTTGACACCAAATTGGATTGGATTTGCTCCTAAGCTAAAAATTAGACTTGTAACCTATAAATACATGATGGGTGTGACGCCCCCAAAATAGGTATACATCACCCATTCTGAGTCACCAAATACATGATACATAAATCAAATATAAACTTTTTTTATACAATACGACAAAAGCGTAGCTGAGAGTTTTTACACAGATATTGTCTCATAGAGAGTATCCAAAAGTAAATAAAGTCCTCATTATAATTATTATCACACTATTTCACATAATAGCGACAACAATTATTGTAACGACCTAATATTTTCTATAAAAATTAAATCATAAATTTTGCGTATAATTTTTTTTTCAAGGATGAGGATTTGTACAAGATAATGTGTATATGTAATTATGTAATAAATAAAAATATATTTATTACATAAATGTTTGCAAATAATTTTATTTTAGAATTATTGATTATTATAAAGCATATTCTTATAATAATTAATTTTATAGTAGAAAAATTTTTATTAATTATTTTCCATGAAAATATAATTATATATTATTTAAATAATATATAAAATAATTTTTAGAATTATTATAATAATTATTTATTTTATTATATGAATTTATGCAAGATTAATTAAGTTAATTATTTTAACTTAATTAATAATGTTATATATGAAGAATAAATCAGATATGGAATCCAAACCCTAATTTTGGATTTTTATCAATGAATAAGAATAATAATATAATAATATTATATTTTAATTTTTCAGTGCTATGGATATGTACTGTATATGCGTGGACTGATAATGGTTGTTCAATTATGTGGTATCATGACCAAACCCTGGTGTTACTGATAAACCCTAGTTTTGCAGTCAAATAAGACTTTAAAATATGTCTAGTGATTATGTTATGTGGTATATGATATGTATTATTAGAATGTAATTTTTATTAGGAAAACCCTAATTATTATGTGGAAAACCCTAATTGTAAATTAAAACCCTAATTTCTTAAATTAGAAACCTCAAATCAATAATTAACTTATTGATAAATGGAAACCCTAATTTGGAACTCGATTATGAGTTCGAGGTTGTTATATAACTGTGTTATATGGTGCATGTATGTTATGTATTATATGACTTTTTGATTAATTAGGTATACCCTAATTAATATTTAGAAATATTAATTTCTAGAACCCCTAATATTTATTTTATAAACCCTAATTTATTTAAATGGTAAACTCTAATTGTTGATTTGGAAAGCTTAATGCTAATTAGTGTATCTTAAACCTAATTAGTAAGGTGTTAAGTAATTAAAAACCTAATTAATTAAGAAACCTTAATTTTGTATGTTAGAAACAAAAATTTATTATTTTATTTTATAATTAAAACCCTAGTTTATAATTAGTAACTCAATTTGTGATGTGGGTAATACTAATTGCTAAGTATTTGTACTAATTGTTAAATTAGTAAGTTTAATTATAATTATTAAATTAGTGAGCTTAATGTTTAATTTCAAAATATTAGAAAATCTACACTAATTAAGAGATCCTAATTACATTTTTGGAAACTAAATTGTTATTTATTTTATTAAATCCTATTTTTGGAAATCTTAGATTTTTGCTAAAATGACCCAAACCCTAAACCCTAAGGGTTTGCAACTAATGGAAATTCTAGAAATTAAATGGGAAATGACTATTTTACCCTTATGTCACATTCTTTAATTGGTGGAGTGCAAATCTTGCCAAGATAAATGGTTGGTGACTAACCCTAGCTCTAGTCCTAGCCATGTGTCCAAAATCAGCCAACTTGCTAGCAAATACATTGAATCATATCTATTATATAAACTAAAAGGAGAGAGAAAGGTTTAATTTATTTTCCATTCTTGCACAACCTATTCTCTCACTAGAAATTCGAGGTTTTGAAGGAGAGGGAGAGGGAAGATGAACCTTGATCAGTTAATAGCAAGTCAAGAACAAGATCAAAGATCAGAAATCAAAAATCATGTTAGAAAGAGGTATAAACTCTAAATTTCGAAATCTCATGATTTGTTATTAGATGTTGTAATGGATTGGTTAGATATGTGTAATATGGTGTCTATAAGTGATCTGGGTTGATAGATCATGGATCTATAACACTTAGATGCACGAATCAAACATTTTTAAAAATTTGGAAATGTTTATTTTTGAGTCTGACAGTCGAATGTCAATCCTTGTAGATTCATGTATATTATGTGTTTTTGTTGTTTAAATGTTTGAAGTTGTAGTATGTTATGATATCTTTGATGTTGAAATGGAATCATGGTCAGGATATGAGTAGATTGCAAGTTATTCGTGGTCAAACTCGGTTGACCGAGCATGACCGGTAGATTTCTGGGTAACCCGGAAATCGTTTTTCAGTGTCTAACAAGAACTTTGAAAGTACGGATCTGTCATGTTTTAAGTGATTTAATGTTTTTGTTTGTTACATGTTGTAGTCTGTAATGTTATGAGTAATCTGCGAGTGGGTTCATGATCATTGAATGCGTAAATCAGAAGTTATTCACGGTCAAAGTTCGTTGACCGAACACAAATTTAGTTTTCTGGGTAACCCAGAAAACTGAAGAACGTGTTCGGGCACTGACTTTGACCGGCTTTGCTTTTGTTACTGTAAAGTTGTTTGGATCAATATTTGTATCTAAATTATAGTATGTCATGAGTTCTACAAGTTCATAGTACTTTCGAACCTTAACAATTAACAGATCAATGGTGGTAATCGGTCAAAAGTCATTGACCGTTAAGTCTTACTACCTGGGTAACCTAGAAATGTGGAGGCAGTGGTCTGACAGGTACTTTAGAGACTTAGATCTTGTAATGTAATGATATCTGGACACTATAAATGACCAATGAAGATACCCTGGTAGTTAGTCTACAAGGCCCGACGTCTAGAACACCTGTGACATAAACCGATTAACCGGAATAAGGCCACCAAGGTCGTTGACCGGTATTGACCAAATTTTTCTGGGCAGCCCAGAACTTGATGAACATACCTGACAATAGTTTTAACGGCTTAGATCTTGCATTTGAGTTGTTGTATGACCAAAATAATTGCGAATAATTGTAGTTCTACATTTATACTACACGACCAATGCTTGAGATCGATCAGATCATGCAGGAACAAATGAATTATAAGTAGTCAAAGTTGACCCCTCGGGCACGAAGCTGTCAGTGTTCTTGAGCTCAAGAACACCAACAGCGACGCCAAGTGTCGCTAAAGGCCTATAGCGACGGTTTCTTTTATTTTTATTTTCTGAATTTTCGAAAAAAATGATTAAAAATAGAAAATAAATTCTAAAAATTACAAAAATAGTTTTAAAAATTATTTTAAATTCCGAAAATTAGTTTTTAATTATTTTGAATATATTTCATAAATATTTAATATTTTTGGAATATTAAAAGTATTTAATTTATTTAATTATAATATTAAATAAATTATTTTAATATTTAAAAAATCATTTAAAATTATATTATGAGATAATAAAATATTTTAAGTTATTTTTAATGACTTTTAATATTTTGTGATAAATTTCATTAATAAATTAATATTAATGATAACTAAGTTATTATTAAATGAATTAAATAAATAAATTAAAAATGTTTTTATTATATTAAAAATCATTTTAAATAATAATAAGGTATTTAAAAATATTTTAAGTTATAAAATATAACTTTTAATATTTAAAGGTAAATTTTATTAATTAATTATTATTAATGATATTAAAGTTATTTAATAATTTAGTTTAAAAATAATTTTAATAGTATAAAAATCATTTTAAATGAAAATAAAGTGTTTAAAAATATTTTAAGTTATAAAATATAACTTTTAATATTTAAAGAATAATTTAATTAATAAATTAATATTAATGATTATTAACTTATTATTAAAAATTATAAATTTTATTAATAATTATATTAAATAAATAGTTTAAAAAATGATTTTATTAATTTAAAAATCATTTAAAAGGATATAAATGAATTAAAAATATTTAAGTTATGAATAATGACTTTTAATATTTTGATAAATAGAACATTAATACCTTAATATTAATGGTAATTATTTAGAAATGATTTTAAATGTTTTAAAAATCATTTAAGGGTAATATTAATACTTTAAAAATATTTTGAGTTATTATAAATAAATTTAATATTTTGAAAATGATTTCATTAATAGTTTAATACTAATTAGATATTACTGATAATAGAATTAATTAGTATTTAAATCATTTTAATGTGATTCCAATGTTTAAAATTTCGTGATAAATCATAATAAATGTTTTAAAATTATATTAAGTCATTTAAAAATAATATGACTGATATTAAGTTACAGAAAAGAGTCTCAGACTCGATAAATACCCGATAAAGTTGTCGGTACACCGACATGTTTCAGAAATTGATCTGGACTTAGATAATGTGATTAGATAAGTGATTATTTGTGATTCAATGGTTGTTAAATCTATGTGCCAATGTGATTAGGGTATGTGCTGACTGCAATAAGCAGCGTTATGTGTTATAGTATGTCATTCTAATCGAACGAACAATCTTATTAATGATAGGTCGTGAGATAAGCGATAAATCTAAATTGCAAACTGTAAGCAACGCTTCTGGCAAGTATATAACCTTTGCATTTTCTTTATGCAATGGATGTGAGTAAGAATGCTTTTAAACTATATTATTATGGTACAAATTATTAACCTTATATTATATATATCTCCTTGAATATCAACATGTTAGTATATGGTAACTCAGATATATATATTATGTTCGTTAATTTCTAGAAATGGTTAAACAAGTATCCCCACTTGGATAATCATTGTATTTAATCACATGTTGATATACCTTTGTCAATTACCCGTATACATATATTTTGAATTATAGATTATTGTTAACAAGATAAAACCTTTGATTTAGAACCCAGACAGGTATGAACATCCCTACACGGGAAAATTTTTATGCGCTCCAGAGGACAAAGGATGAACGATAATATCGTTCTAGCAATGTAGTATTGATCAATGCAGGGCATAACGGGCTGATCACCCCCCGTGCCCGTAAGTTATGACGATTTACAGATGAATTTCTGTCTTACCCTATCGAAAATTTAAAACAATGTTCATGGCATGTCACCATAACTCCAGTTATAGTCATTATGTAGTTTCAAAGATTTGAAAGAGAGTTGTTATGTTATTATTATCGGTTCAAAATACTTCACAACTATCGACTTGTTGTAGAAGAATAGTACAAAGAAAACATTTAAATCCCTTCAGCTTATATATATATATAATTGCTATTACTTGTTGGGCACTCAAATGCTCATCCTTGCTTAAATTTAAATATTTTCAGCTAAGTGTGAAGGACCAGAGAGCTCTGCTAAGAACAAAGGAAAAAGGGAAGGTTGCTGAATGAACGAATTACTATCTTGTGTAATAGTTGATATTAATATTATGACAGTTATGATATATATTATCTATCATGGGTTGTAATGAATGTGTAAAGGTTACGTACTTGGGAGCTAGACTCTGATAATTATGTAAATTAGGTTTGACTTTTATATTATTGTTATTATTATTAGTATTATTCCGCTCATAGAAATGGTATCGTGAAGAACCGAGTTCGGGTTTCAAGTACCCGAGTTTGGGCTCTTCACGGGTTGGTATCAGAGCTATAAGCATGAATTTGCGAAGAGCCCCGAGTCTCTCACTGGTGACTTCCTTGTGTGGAATGCACCGAAGCCAGACTCTCCGTAGGGGACGCCGAGCCAGTCAGTGGCAAGCTGATAGGTACCACTGTGAGGTGCTATGGTTGGAACCACCATGAAAGTCACAGGTTGGTATCAGAGCTTAGGGGTTAAAAATCTTAGGTGGGCTAGACCTTAGGCTATAACCTTAGAACAGAGGGAAACGTTGAAAATACAAATAACTCATATAGAGTTTAAAAAGAGATGAATTGACTAAATTCATCGTCAAACTAAATAAAAGATAACTTGTATAAAACTATTAATTATTGTGTGTATATATTGTATGCTAGTCTAGATAATTTTTGTGTATAGCTGTCGGATAGAAAGAATTAGAATACCCTCAAATTGTAAAGAAGAAGTCAACCTTCATAACCGAGCTAATATCAAAGCCAATAGCTGAAATAGAGGCTCACATTGAAAGTTACCTCAATGGGGTGGTTATTTTGAAAAGTATAGTACCAGACCCTGAAACGATAGTATAACTGAAAGGTAAAGTATAGTTAAAGAATATGTGGTCAATGTCGAGTTCTTAAACTCATATGTTTGTGGTGAGTTCTTAAACTCATAATGTATGGTGAGTTGGACGAATTAGGTGTAGTTAGAGGTGAATGAATTATTGAGGATAAGGGGAATAGACATATTACTAAGCAATTGATCCTTATTGGAGGCGTAAGAAATAAGTAGTACTAGTATTAATTGAATAAATATGATTTTATGTTATGTATATGATAGGTATATTTGTATAAGATAATAATTTTCAAATTTTGTATAAGTTATGGCAGCGATTCCCGACTTTTAAGTTACAATGGGATAGCAAATGATAAAAGCAAAATGTGCTATGATATGTCAAGTGATATGAATATGAGTTTATGGGATTAATGAAATAAGTTGGTGAAAAGATAGTAGTTAATTATGAGTATTGATTAATTCAGTAAATCAGGTTTTCAAAATCTAATATTTTGAGTACATGATTATTTGAGTAGAATCTTTTGGGTTATATGCTAAACGTATACGATAAGGCTTAGAATAAAGAATAAATTGTGATGATGCCGCCAAGGAAACGAAAACGAAATACACGGAAAGAAGAACCTGTCAACAAAGCTGGATGACAACCAGACCCGATACAGAATTTTGCGAATATGGACGATCAAGCTATGCAGAACGGAATATCAGTCGCCGGAAGAACAGCCAGATAATCGATCGACGAACGTCAAAGACTTCAAGGCCATCGTACTGCCAGGATTCGGAGGATCAACCGACCTGTAGTAACGTTTGTGATAACTAGGATAACGGAAGGGCAAAAGATAGTTTTGTCACCTAAACGATAAAAGGAAAGGAGATAAAGGGCAAGTCTGCGTGATTTAAGTGTGGATCAATGGAGTATAAGGTGGAAGACCGTTCAAGAAGGAGAAGGTCGAAGGCAAGGAATGTGAATACGGGAAAAAGGCAGCAAGACATGGGCAACAACGGGACCAACATCAACAATCAAACCAACGAAATCAACCGCAAGCGTCTTCAACATGACCGTTCAAGATATCGTGGCAGTGGGGGATGCAACTCCAGGTATTACTCGAACC